>OX419593.1:0-37447 GCA_948473455.1 Teleiodes luculella | reverse complement strand
AGAAGTTCTTGTAGTTCGTTGTAACTTTGATCGATGTTTTAATAATTGTGAAAGGGAAATAGCGGTTTACTGATTTATGCCGTATTAAAAAAAAAACTACTTACTAGATCTCGTTCAAAACCAATTTTCGGTGGAAGTTTTCATGGTAATGTACATCATATTTTTTTTAGTTTTTATCATTCTCTTATTTTAGAAGTTAGAGGGGGGGGACACACATTTTACCACTTGGAAGCGTCTCTCACGCAAAATATTCAGTTTAGAAAAAAAAGATATTAGAAACCTCAATATTATTTTTAAAGACCCTATCCATAGATACCCCACACGGTATGGGTTTGATGAAAAAATTTTTTTTGAGTTTTTAGTATGGGGACATTGGGGAGTTTCGGAAAAAAGTGGCTGTGACATACGGACGGGCAGACGGACAGACAGACATGACGAATCTATAAGGGTTCCGTTTTTTGCCATTTGGCTACGGAACCCTAAAAAAACGCTTTTGCTGTACTGTGAGCCACCCTTTCGTCCCTCTGTGTTCCCCCTCCCTCTACCCTTCCCCCTCGCGTAGTAAATTGGCAACTTCCCGCACCACGTCCGCGCGCTAATTCCGAACTAATTCAATTCCGGCCTCCGCTGATTGCTCAAGGACGGAGCGACGACCAGTTCGCTCACATCGGCCCTGCGATCCGAGGGCGCGGTACTTATATGAAACAAAACTTAATTTAATGTATACTAAACAAATTTTACAATTAGCAATATCTTTTCATCTTTCTGATCGGATGAAGTAGGAATTCCAGCAGCAATAGGAGCTTGGTCCATAAAAACGTCTACTGAACAACTTTATGAATATTATCCAAACCATAACCATGCCCATACCATATTAACCATATTTATTATTTATCATATTACATTTTAAGCTAAAAGAAGAAAAAAAGGGCTGTCTTCCCGTATTATAAGAAAAATAATAAACCTATGCTATGCGGGTGTGTAGTCTCGATTCGTGTGGTAAAAAAACCTGATAATTAAATTGTTACATTTCCGTGAATGAAAGAATTGTTTTGAATGAATCGTAGTTCCTGGTAGATGAATTATGTGCTATCGTCTCGCCTCAAATACGAGACGCCAGGAGCGCTCATCGCCACAATACCGCGCGGCTACCGGCGACGGACGGCGAGCGAGCGGCGGAAAAGCGCGCTCTTTTCATCAAAGTTTTGTTAACACGGCGCGGGTCGCGGGGTGCGGGGTGAGAGGCTGTTTACGAGCGGGGAATTAATTATGTATTGTCCTGCTTCCGGCGACCTACCGCGACCCCGTACAGACTACAACCCTCCGCTACGAGCAAGACTTGCGGACAGTACTACAGAAAATTATGTGTAAGTAAATATAATTGACAAATTAATGAAATGTTCCAACTATTTAAAATATTTTACCAGCAAAACCTTCTGAAAAAGGACCGTTATTAATTATTCTAGCCATATACCTACTAAATTGTTTTGAAAATTGTATTTAAGCAACCTATAAAGATAAAGATAGATTTCATATACCCTTAACTAAAGTATTCGGTGAAGAAAATCGTCGTTAGGATTTTTGCATACGGCTGTGATAATATCTGAAAAAATAAATCAATTCAATTATTTTAGTTATACCAAAAATAGCAAATTAATCTAAAGACAAGCGTAATTCCTGCTTTTGTTCAAATTTGTCAATCAAATCTTAATGACCGGCGGTGCTCGGCGGTGCTCGCGTGGTCTGTACACGCCGCAATTGGCGCCGGAGCCCACGAACGCGCCGCTGCCGACAAGTTTTAATTTTACAGCCTCGTCGCTCGTAAATTTTAATAATCTCATGTTATCTCCCCTCACTCCTTTGTATTTTGTGTGAGTTATTATTTTAAAAACAAACTTCAAATCACCATACTTTTTACACGACTGCAAAAGGAAGCTTGACAATTGAATAAATCAATAACCGAGAGAAGACAAATTTTACGATGTTCTGTGGTGATCATATTAAATGGAATACCCTTAAGGGAATACCATTGAAATAATTTAAACTAATAAAGTAAGATACATTATTTGTCAACTTTTTCGTTATTGACACGCTTTTATTAGCTTCACTTGTATGTAACTATGTATGTAAGAAAATCTTAGAATCTTAATTTGACCCACTTTCCGGTCTTCGATTAGGATGAAAATTTGCACACGCTCTGAGTTCTGATGACAATATTATAATATGACTAGCTAAGAAACGTCATTACAAATCCAATATGGCGGCCTCCTCAAGATGGCGGACTGACTGTTTGAAATCCACCCCATGATATGGGTATCAAATGAAAGGGTTTGCTGTCAGGAATAGGTACGAAAAAATTTGTCACGTGACTTAAATCCAATATGGCGGACGTCCAAGATGGCGGACAGAAAGCGTGTTTTTTGTTTTTTAAACTATTATATTTTTACTTGAAGCTTTACATAATTACATAACCTGTTTGAAAATATTTATTACTGGTTTTAAACCAAAACAATAAATGCTGATTTCGTTAAATCTATACCACCATTATGTTACCACCCTTGGTATAGCATGACGTTGTTGCCTGTGCAAAGGCTGTGGCAGCAGCGGTCAAAGACTTGGGTGAAAAATATGGAAGGGAGTACTGAGTAGGTATATGTGCTTTTGAAATAAGCGATACATTGTTGCAAGTAGCGTACTGACTGCCGGTTCCCTGTAACAACCATCCCCAGCACTAGGTGACTTGCGGGGAGCGGGATAAAACGCTAATTATTCAGAAGGCTGGTAGCTCGGGCGCGGCGCGCGGCGGTCATTTGTAACTGCCCGCACCGCCGCGCCGCCGCCCGTCTGCCGCGGCCCTAACGAGCTGCCCGCGCTGATATATCGCTGCAGCTCGCCTGCACCTCCATCTTTTTCAACTGCACCGCGCTTTTTATTCATAATTGGACAGTTATCTTGTTAGAAATAGCGATTTAGAACTCTGAAAGTGTGAATCGATTCATTTATTATTAAAAAAATATTTGCTTTACTTACTATAATTTTCACAATGCATAGGTAATAAATATAACAACTTGAATACTTTAAAAAACATTTTATTCCTATTTATGAATAAGAACTAAACTTGGTCGTTAACATCTTATAAAGCGCGATCCAAATCTCTCCAAATCTCCTCCAAATTTAATGCAAGATTTTAATTGTAAATAAAACGAAAGTTTTAGACAATTATCTTAATATTTTATATGAAAGAGGCGTGACTTTATGTATTTATGTGTGTATGTATGTATGTATGATAGAAGGATCTATGGCAATTATGTATGAAACAAAATATAGGCCAAATGCTCGTCACGAGTTCGGTGGCATACTTCTATAGTCCATATGTTCAATGACTTTGAGACATAATTAGGGTTCAATGTCGTTCATGCTCGCGAGATGATAACGGACACTTCTTGTGGCTAAAAATTGAAGATATGGACCTGGACGATATGTGGTTTCAACAGGATGGGACCACTTGCCACACAGCCATCGAAACAATGGCTCTTTTGCGCGATACATTCAATGGCCGCCACGATCGGTATGATTTAATACCATTGGACTTCTTTCTTTGGGAATATTTGAAATAAAAAGTGTACGTCACAATAAGCCTATAACAGTTCAAGACCTAAAGGATGAGATATTTCAGCACATGAACGACATAAAACCTCATTTATGTCTCAGGGTCATTGCAAATATGGACCAAAGGATAGAAGTATGCCACCGTAGCCGTGGCAAGCATTTGAGCCATTTATGTGTGAAACAAAATATATCGGTCAGAAATATTAAGATAATTCTTTGAAAACATTTGGTTTCATTTACAATTTTATTAACATTGTGCATTAAACTTGGACCACCTTTTACAACGTCTCCACCGTAAGCCTCAAGCTTCCCTCAAATCAGGGTGAAGCCGCGGCCCAGATTTTGTAGCGGGCGAGATGTCCCCTAAGCCAGATTTCCTGGCGATGTTTTTTTTTTCACTGTAAGAGCGTCGAATAAACAAAAAAAATTAAAAAACACATTGGTATGTCCCGAGGCTTGAACCCGGAACTTCCGAAAGGAAGTCAACTACCCTACCCATTTAGCCACCGATGCTGCCAAAGAAGAAAATTAAATGATGTAAATGGAGTAGTAAGAGGAATTGGATTAAGAACTTTAACATAATCGGCTTTTAACATTAATTAATAAACCTGCTCGAGTCGCTTCAAGCGAGTTCTAATTTATAATTTACTCCGAGGAAGTTCAGTTAATGAACATGCCTCTAAGAATTTACGTATTTGCTTACCTACTAGTCAAAATTTCTGGCAAATATTTCAGCATGTGAAGCAAACTTGGGAATAAATGAAGCGTATTTCCATTGCGAGGATAGAATATCTCGGCGGGTAGTAGTTGTCGCGAGCCAGCGGCGCTGCGCCGGCGGAATACTGATGCGGTGTGCAGCCTTGCCGCCCTGCCTGCTCAGCAGCACCACACGCCGCGCCGCGCCACACGTCGCACTCATATCAAGCACTGATGTCACAAAATAAAAAGTTTCCAAAAAGTCCACTCCCGCCGTCCTTGAAATTAACTCCTGGTTGACTCCTTGAAAAACGTGTAATCGTAAAATACTCGCGAGAGCGACAATTGCAGTGGTCCGAGCATGTTCCGAATACGGCCTGTAAACAACGTGTGCGTAAGAATATGGCGCCATAGATGGCGCTTAGTTCCGAGTGGACCATCTGTACAGGCGCGCCGCCTCGATATGTAATTTTTGTGTTGATATGCAGAGCTATTAATTTATTGCACGAATTCTTGCATTTTTTTTTCTTTCATGATTTATTGCTATTCTGTGTCGCCTCGCTCTACATGACGTGTATTAACTGGCTTATTGAAGCACCTTGTAGGTAAATAAGTCCAACAATCGCAATAATTATTATTTGATTGCTGTTCGATATTTTAGTTTCTAATCCAATAAAGAAATGCACAAGATTCATTTTTTTATCTTCATACTGTCATAATCTACCTTCTTTATTTACGGAAATATTTTATTTTCAATTACGTGCATGACGTGTGCGTAACTGAAACTGAACCCAATAAAAAGCGATAAGGGGTTTTTCTCCAGTATGTGCCAACCAGTTTGCTCAAGTCTTTCGGGATGGGAGCGTCACTTAGTGTATACGAATACGTTTATCTATTTTGTTTTCCTACGTATAAAACTAGAAAGTAAAAATGGCGGGCAGCTGCAGCGATATATTAGAGGGCGGACAGCTCGTTAACGGCAACAGGCCGCGTGCACCGCGGGCCCAGGGTCTGCGCCCGGGGACACGGGGACACCGGGGACACCGCACCGCACGCGCCACATGCACGAGGCGCCAGGCTAGCTCCCTACATCAGCCAGACTACTTTCTACAACTGAAGAAAACTATCGCTCTCTTTTATAGCAGATAATGGCCTTCCACAAAATAGTCTTTTTGATCTCTGGTTAAGTTAAAATCTAGATGTGATAAAAGAAGAAAAACAGACCTCTTCTGACTAATTTATCTCCAATGGCGGACTGATTCAAATATTATGTAAATCAAATTACACAAGTAACCAAATAACATTTAATTTATAGTGTTCTATCTTTGTTTATCTGGCTGTTTTCTTAAATAAAATAAATAAGAATAAAATAAAGATAATAATAATATACGCACGCCTAACGTAAGCGCAAGTGTAAAGTTTGATACTTCAGATGTAACCAGTTACGCATCATGCAATATGTAGCAGCCATTACTCTGATAAATAACAGCCATTATACGGCCCACTCGTTACACCGTATAAATAATTAGCTTTTTATATCATTTTGGCAAGTCACGTTCGCTGAACAGCAAGCGCAACTGACCCGTGCTAATTTTTGAAGGCGCTCGACTGCGCAAGCTATTTATACAGGGGAGAGGAGCAAATGGAGCAGCGCTGTAGCCCGGGCAAAGGTCTAAGGTTATAGCGAAGTCTGCGCGCCACACACAGCTGCATTAACTTCACACTTTCAGTTCAATCAGCGGCACGATTAACAAGTATCCCTTTTTATTCGCATGAGATTGAAATGCAATCTGTAGACTTTGCTGCAGTGAGCTCTATGCAATTCATGAAGAGGTTAGGCGGTCGTTTGCGGAGGAGGTGCTGACTCGTCTGCAGGAGTGGATGCGGAGAGGAGAGGAGACCAATCAATAGCTCATCGGGCTCAGCTGGCGGCGGGCCAGGGGACCTTCTACACAATGGGAACTTACATGACACGCTTTTTTAACATCTTAACAATGCCATACTAGATATTCCATGTTCAATGATCATAGGTAAATATATTTTAGAAATTCGTGTTTAAATCACTACTTTTTCTGTATTTTGAAAATGGAAATAATAGTAAGTAAGTAAAACGTTTATTGCATTACACAAAATACACAATCGTATTTACACAATTTAATCTTTTCCTCAACTATGCTTTACGACCGTCCGTCATTTCGAGAATTATATTGTTTGTCTATTGTTTTAGACCTCATTTATTGTGATACTAGCTTTCCGCCCCGCGACTACGTCCGCATTAACAGTTTTTCTCGTGAAAACGAGTAATTTTCCCGCGATAAAACTTAGCTTATGTGTTATTTTGATGTATAAGCTATATAATGTAAAGTTTTATTAAAATCCATTCAGTAGTTTTTGCGTGAAAGAGTAACAAACATTCATACACGACAGTTTATGTTTCATGACGTCTATTGTGTAGAGTATTTTTTCTTGTAAGCACCCGTAGCCCCGTAGCCCTGATGCTACACCACCCGCGTGACGTAACACACTGCTCTCCAGTGTAACTTAAATCTTCGCGAGGAAACGAACCAGTTCAATAGTTCTAAATCGAATGAAACAAACCTTTCATTGAGTAAAAAAATAAATTGTTCTTATTTTATCAGCGGCAAGTTTAATTTAATTAGAATCATGCGGGCCAACTAATTTAAAAAATTATGGTACTATGTATACAGAGGGTTGCAAGAGATTTGATTCTTTAAATTTATTAAATTATGTTTATAATCTTGAATTCTTGAATAGGTATTTAAACATTTCGTAGATTGCGTATAAAGCGAGAGTCTGATTGCGTCGCTTCGTTTAACTTTACCTAAACATAACCGAATTAGCCGGGTACTTTACTAATGAAAGGGAAATTCGGGGAACCTGCTTAATTTTTAAAGGAGGGTCTGATGATAAAGTACAAATACTTTGTCATAATTAAAGCGGACGGGGTCTGTTATAAAAAGATAATTTTAATACGAGTGTCCCTCTCCTTTGACATTCGTCACCGCGCGGTCGAGCTGCAAGTTTAAGCTATTTATATTGATGACTATCACAGCTTGCATGTTAGAACCTATATGTACGTAATAAATAATAATTAAATTTTACTAGCCTATTTCGTGTCCCACTGCTGGACAAATTCTAAGTTAATTAAGTATATTCAAGAAATCCCTATATTAACAATTTTATAACGTTTTGAAATATATAAGAATTTTTAATTTTTGCATGTACCTATACCCGTGTGTCGCGTAAGGATGATGAGTGCTGATCGTCATGTCTTCATCTTTCTTCGTAAGCGCTATTAGTTCCTGCTGAGCTCATTATAATAAACCGTTGCGTTAACTATAACTGAAATTCCGGAGTGGAGTAACGCGGGAGGCACGTCCCATCACGCGGGGAGATCACGTGTCTGGGGACCCACATAATTGAGGAGGACTATAAATTGTACTACGTAACAACCGTGTCCCGGGCCTTGTTAGGGCGGCGAGGGGGGAGGGGGCATGTTCGTGCCGCAGATTTGTTGTTGGAACACAAAACAATAATTCGGGAAGTTTCGCCGACTCCCACTATTCACAATGCCTACAGCCGCCCGCACAGATTCGCCCAAAACGACTCACTTTATAATCACTCCAGCGCGATGATTCAGAGGCGATAGGAGATGACGGGTGCAGCTACCTGCGCGGAGCGGTGTACGTACGCTCTAGGGCCCGCTTAATAATTTAATTTGCAAGTTAAATTAATTTAACCTTTGGAGAGGCGCCGCGCTTGTGTTTTATATTTCATTACTGGAGCCGCAGCGCTCCGTGTTTGCGCGACACGCCTCAGTGAGCAGGCCGCAACAGCCTTATAAAACGCAGAAGCTTCAAAAGGTCGTGAAAGAACCGCCGATCGGATATCAGCGGGCTTTTGCCGGCGTCGCATTTATCACTGCGGCTATTCACGTCCGCGCCGCGGCCGTCGTCCACATTCGATGAAATACGACGTTTCGGGCGCATTCAGCGGTTCCTTATCGCTGTTCCGTCACACGTCGCGCTATCGCCCCCTTCCCCTCCACACTCGCGTCGCCAAGCAGCCTGCAGCCGCCATTTGTTATTCCGGATAAGATCGCTGCAAATGGGGATTTTCCTAGTTTTCCTGCTGACGCGCGTCCGCCGGAGCCGGGGTGGCATTTCGTATTCTCCTTCAAGTCCTGGCAAATGAACTGTCCCGCGCCGCCGCCGTATTGCCGGACATATTTAATGAGTCGTCGTGAGCTAATGGCCCGGACGCAGCTCCTGAATAAGAAAAGCGAACAGATTAAGCAGTCTTGAATTAATTATTACAACCATCGTATCCGCCTTTTCAATTTCTTTTTAGCCACGCCAGTCTTGTTAATGTAAAGAAAAATCTATCTGGGTCTAGACTTACCCACCATAACTGAATAAATTTCCAAGTCTAGAAACAAATACTCTTCTTCTAATTCTAAAGATAGAAAAACCTTATTTGATACCTAAAGTTATAAAAAACAAAACACGAAAATATTTATGTATTTGTATTATAAAACTAAAACCAGCTTATAAATTACAAAAATCTAATCAAATCAACATTACAGCTAATTGCTGGATGACAGCAGTGTCAAAGCATCGTTTTTCATCTTGTGATTGTTGGGGAAGTACTTATTTCACTATTGAAGGACGCCTCCCCAAAAATTTCCACAACGACCAGCATCAAGTAATATCTTAAGACACTGGAACTAAATTATTGTCTTTTTATGGTCCTTAACTTAATTTTGATAATGAATCATATTCCAAATTCTATTATCTTTTCGATCCGCGGTCGATTGGTCAGTAAATTATTATTTTGTAAATAAAATTGCAGTGACAGTGTCCCTTAGTCTACTCATTCTGGTATGATTTCACTGTCGTCAAATGCGAAACCTTATTAAGCCACTATTCAGTATTGTTTTCTATCAATTAGACTATAATATCCTGCTTAGCGAAGTCCCATCCCAATGTGCTGGAATTTCGTTTGTTCATAAGAGATCGTTGTAGCAGAGCTGAAAGTGGTCGCAGAGCAACGCAAGCTGGTCGCGGCGCACGCGGCTGATCTCCCTGCGCAGGAGCTGGCTGGCATGCGAGCGCGCGCGGCCCCGCTCCCCCTCCGCCTCCCCCTCCTTCGACCCCTCCGCCCGCGACACCCGCAGGTACTGCTCCACACATGACAGAGCCGCGCGACGCACCGCCTCCTGGGAACAACACCGTCACACAAGTTTAGTGTTCAAATTTTTGGATGTCATCAAATAAATAAAAGCAACATTTTCTCAATGGTAAAGTATCTTGATTGACTTGAGAGTCAGAGGTTACTCTCATATGCGTCCGCGGTGAGCTCGTTTACTTCGAATCCTTGGGGTACTGGTGGATGCGAAACAATATAATAATCAACTGCACTAAAAAAGCTTTCAGCATAGCAGTGACGGCATCAATCTTGTTAGATACATAGAAGACTGCTAGTTATAAATCAGTAAAGAGGCTTTACTTATAGGTAAGTATCACCTGTGAGGAGTCGAGCAGTGCTCGCCACACGTCGCGGATCTCGCTCTGGTGCTCGCAAGGGTCGCTCGCTCGCAGCACGCGCTTCTGCGTGTGGTTCGCGAACTTCCTGCGAACAACACGGCTTACTCAGAAACCCTCCAACTAAATTATATGTGCCAATGTCTGCAGTGCTCAGCTATGACATAGCCCGAGTTAACGAGACTTTTAAATGGAATATTTAGTCTTTTCTGCAATCCGAATTGTGGACAGTCAGGTACTGAGCGCAGGTATAAAAATCTCTATTTCCCTTAATAATTTCGAAGAAAATAAGTGTGAATAATGGCGTACCGATACTCCTCGGTCATGTTGAAGTAGATCTCGTCGAAGAAGGAGGACTTCTTCCCGCTCACCACCTTGAACCGCTTGTTGCGCCGCGAGTCCGACTCGCGCATGTAGTTGTCCACTCGCACGAACATCTGCAAGTTGACGGCCAAATGAGAGTGATAGTAGAAAATACGTGTTTTGGTGTAGTAAGTTAATAGCAGAGCCCCATGTGACAAGCGAGGTATTCCAAATAGTGGTAAATCTACTTTTTGTTTAATAGGTTACACTGGTCTCAAAATTAATTAACCAGAGTAGTTAGGACATTGTCGAAAAGAAATACAATTCCGGGCTTCAGAAAGCACTATCCTCGGGCGCAGTTCGTAGAAGAGTCATGTCAGAAGCTTTAGGTGATTAAATAATTCTAAAATCAGGGTTAATGAGGTCAGTCGATGGCTTTACAACCTATCCGAACAAGAAAAATATGAAGTTTTGGTGAGCATGTTATTATTGCTTGATGATGATGATGATTATAAATATTAGTTGTACCTTGGTGAGGTGGTTCATCATGTTGCTGAGCAGAGCGTTGACTTGCTTGTCCTCCGGGTACTGGTATATGCACTCTACTGGCTCCGCCTTGGTCACGTGACCACTGCGCTCTACCTGCTTCCCATCGAACTTCTCCCCTTTCTCCGGCTTCTCTCCAGGGACCTTCAGATCAAACGAGATCTCCCCGAGGATCTTCATCCGCCCCCAGACTCCTGTCCATCCGATCAGTCCAAACAAACTGATGCTCCACCACAATCGCCTCGCGCGCATTTTTTGACTCTAAACTGGTTAACAGCTTGACACCTGTTGTGTTTTGTAATGTACTTAATACACACACGTAATAAAAACGCCATCAAATACACGATAAGAAACAGTGAAGTAAATATTTTATATGAAAGTTTTGTAACAGAAACATCGTGAAGCGCTAGTTTTTATATGGGTCACAAAAATATTTTTCATTATTTACGACATGAAGAAGAAATTATGACATGAGCAAAAACAATCATCTCGAGAAGATACACTACTCGTATTGTGGTGAAAACTCATCGCTCCACATCTCTCGGCCCGACTCTACAAAGCAATGAAAGGTAAATAATATTTAGTTATGACATGATCTTTAGTGCAGTTTTTGTAATCATCTCATAGACATAAGGACTTACCTTAATTTACGATATTCGAGTTTTAATTTTAATGTTTTTTTTTGTCCTTAATATAAATGTTTTCCATCAGAATTTTGTGTGGACAAAACTCTGATGGAAAACAAGATTCTGATCAAGCTGTTGCTTATGTATATTACAATAAATAAGTACAATTAAGAGCCATCCACAGATGTTCAGAATTACGGCTCTAAAGTCAAATAACCCTTGATTTTAATTATTTAACTTTATAGTGGAGTCGTCGTTGCGCGCTCACACCGCCGCCGCCGCGGACCGCCGCCCCGGACCGCAGCATGTGCGGGCGCGGTGGGCCGCGCGGTCCGGCCGACGCCACTTTAAAATTCCCCAAAGTCCCGGCGGCCGCAACCCGCCCTCTGAATATCCCAACAACGCTCCTATGATCACTCCCTAATTCGCAGAGGAGTTTAGTTTTGAAATTACAAGCTCGACTCTGTGAAGCTTTTACTTTGTCGGACAAAATATGGTAATGTAGAGTCGGCGCGCGTTACTCACGCCTCGGGTGGCGCGTGCTAACTCACTCACACATACACAAATGAGAGTGCGGGTTATTATGTTATGTGCAACGAGGAATAGAACAACTTTCTCTTATGTAAATTTAAACTTTGATAGCGCTGTTTCGTAACTTTTACGCTGAATGACATATTATCTCATATGTTAAGGTTTATACTTATTCAGAATCCTAACAACTGTAATTGTTCTTACTATTACATTATTAATTATATTCTAGTAAAAGACGCATCTGAGTAAACTTTAAGTTTTCTTACATGCAAGGAAATCGGTGAATCGTAGCTTGAGCGACTAGGACGGTCTTACATTCAAAGCAAATTGAGTATCTCTTCCGTCGTACTTTAGTTAAACCTCTCACATTCGCGAACTCTTCCTCATAGCCCCGATTCCAGCAGACAAGCTCTGAAATATACAATTACATTTTATTTTAATCTAATTTATAAAAATCTCGTTTCACAGTGTTAGTTACTGTCTGAGAATAGGTTGTTATTTGCTTGCTTATTGTGTGGGTTCAGAGGTAAACCTACCTAACAAACCCTGGTGTCGGAATTATTGAGCCGTTTAAGGCTTCCGAGTTATAAATTTTTATACTGTTCATTTCATAGCGAGCAGAGCCGCGGGGAGAACAGCTAGTAATATATAAACACAGTGAATATAAGGTAAAATAATCCAAACAAAAAGACGTATAAATAGGTACTACAAGAATCTTTTTCCAGTGATGCCGCACTCGAACGAGCAATATACTCTGACATCCTATTCTTGGCATATTTCGTTTTTGTGATTCGTAGCCAGCTAGAATCGCAACCTGAAGTTTCCGTAGTGGAGAACGCAGGGTGGATTAAAATGTGGGGTCAGAGAGTTGGCAACTCGTGAATAGCAGCGGGAGCGGGCGGCGGCAGCGGCGGCGCGGTGGGTGCTACAGCAGCTGGCGATGCCTGGTCATCGGGATCGAGTCATATTTACTAATTTAAACTATAATCTTATCGTCAGTGGCGTAGTGGTTCACACCGTCGTCGTCTCCCGTTCGGAAGGCTTGGGTTAGAACCTCACCACGTAACAATGCATTTTCGATTTCCATAGTTTACTCGATGCTCTTACGGTGAAAAAAAGCAGATGGACATTTTTGAAGAAGATCAGAAGTAGTGTGTGTAGTTGACCAACCCGCATTTAGGCAGCAGGGTTGACAAGGCCTGTTTGTTATCCCTGCAGCCAGAGCAGGCTCGAGTCCCTCGGCGGGGACTTATATGACCTGATAGTCTGATAGACAATGCAAATGCAACATACAATATCAGTTCCAACACGCGGGCAGACACATTAATCTATGGTTATATAGCTTATATTTTACATTTATTAAAAAAAACGTCTTTGGAAGAAATAACGTTCCGGAACACGGGTTAAGGATTAAGACATGAAATGAATCTTCTCTCTAACAGACTGAACTCTCCTAATAGCACTTTTTACAATAATTCAACGCTTGCTTATCCTGTGGATTTCGAAGCTAACTTACCTCACAAACCAAATCAATTCAATTTCGAATAGCTCTTGTAAGCTACCTATTTACCTATTCAATTAAACTTATAATTAATTTAATCAATTTTATTTGTTGAGTTGTATGCCATCTCAACAGTGTGTATTCGTTGTCATTCGTTGGCACTCTGTTTCGAAATATCGTAAAATATATAGAAGGTTGCCCCTAGCAAATAATTGTTATAACTATATAGTTCAGCAGCACCTATTATGAACGAGATAAGGTATATGCTAATATTATATATAGTGTATAAGGTAGTGGCGGCGTGACGGAGAGACGGCCGACATTGACATGAAGCTTTCAATAGCGCGGCGCGAAAGTACTTGGAACCAATCCATCTTGTTGAATCGCGCCGCTGCTGCTGGATAAAGGTGACGACGGAATCCAGTTCATACGAATTGTGTAGGTACTAACCGCACCAATAATGTATTCTGCAAATATTTTAAATGTGAATATTTTTATTTTGGTATTGCTCATTCGGGCATAAAATACTTTAAAGTTTTTATGTAAGATAAGTAAAGAAAGAAAATACTGTAGGTATATTAGATTTTACGTTTTTTTTTACTGGAAAATCCTTTGTTTTTCTATTATTTTACTCAGCTTTTCGTCCTAGTAGTTTTGATGCCTTGTTTGAATATCAAGAAAAAGCAGCCGGAACCTAGCTTTCAACAATAATTCCACCAAAAAACCTGCCGTAGGAAGCAGACGCATCTCTAGATTTATTAACAAATTCTCAAGTGAAATTACTTCGTTTCTCATTAGCATGAAAGCGTACAAGTGAAGTTTAGCCATGTGCCTAACTTCAAATAACCGTTTCAGTTAAATAAAGTGTTTGCGTCGGTGTGCCGTGGGAGGTTTGCTCAGCCGGAACCAATAAATTGTAGCTCCGACACAAAATATAAAACTGTTGAATTTTCTCCACAGACACTTCATTTTACAACTTCATTTTCACTGGTTCGTATAAAGAGTGTTGCTAAACAGCTTTCATTTTGAAATAAGCGGCTTAGGGTGAACGAAGCTATACATTGTTGTACAAATTCAATACTGTGTTTTCAATATAATATGTAGAAGCGTAGTAGTGGCGAAACTCTTTGCTTTCGATCCAGAAGCCAGCGATTCAAAAATCAAATATAGATTCAAAGTTCAAAGACGTTCTTACAGCAAATAAAAAAAATATGACGAATTGGAAACAAAATTAATAAATAAAAAATCATGTAAACATAATAATATGTAAACGTAAACTTAAGTGTGATCGATTTTATTGACAAGCTCGAGCCTTTGGCGTGATTTTTTATAAGTAGTGAGTGTGACCATTATTTATATAATAATATAATACAATATATCACAGTGCTAACTGCATGGTGGTATATCACTACTATCTGACAAGCTTTACCCACAAATTACCTTCTTTACACAAAACCACGAACGCCTGTCTATGAATATTCTACTTGTAATGCAAACTGATCGTGTCAAGTGTTGTGCTCTCGAGAGGTGCAGCCATTTCACGGCTCACACGTATAACAAGCAAGCTATTACCTGTGACATCACATTTTTTAACACAATGCTTACCGAGAACCATATAATCAATGACTATTCTATGACAAGAAAATTCGTAAGGTTGGTCGTCCACATGATAAAAAGATTTCAATAATGAGAAGATTTTAAAAATTTGGATAGCTACGAAAGTAATATATAGCGCCTAAGATTTTTTTGTGCCACTATGGGTTGCCTGGGACACATCTGAGCCTGTAGCACAGAATAAATAACAATAGTCTCTACCTGTAGATAGCTGTACGGCGAATATCTGAAAACTACAAACCCTCCCCTGCGCGCGTCTGTTTGTTTGCTTCGCGAGGCTTTGTGCAGCTGACATGAGCTTGATGGTTATTTTACATTTGACTAGTTCTTAGCTCATCATTCGCTCGCTGTTCAATAACTAGACGAGATGAGATTATTATCATATCATACTAAGTAATATTATAAAGAGGAAAGATTTGTTTTGTGTGTGTGTGTTTAATGTTTGTTGAATAAATTATGTTTAATGAATTAACTCAAAAACTACTGAACCGATTTCAAAAATTCTTTCACCATTAGAAAGCTACATTCACCCTAAGTAACATACGCTACATTTTACTGCGAGAAAATTCTTTATTATCACGAGAAAAACTGTTAACGCGGGCGGAGCCCAGGCGGAAAGCTAGTTAGTAATATGGTTCTTGAATAAAGAAGAAGTTCAGGGGGTTTTGTACATACAAAAGATAGAAGAAGTTGAGTCAACGTGTGGAAGCTTTGCACAAAAGCCTCCTACGAAAATATACACAACTTATATATACAAACTTTTAGGCTAATAAAAACATCTGATGGTTAATATCTTCAGGACTTAGACAACTTAGTGCGATTGGTCGACAACATCGCAAAGACCCTGAAATGTGTGTAGGTGACCTAACTGTAAAAGTATATTTTGAACGAAAAATTTTTTTATCTAAATTTTAAAATTCTATGTGGCCCATCAGTAGAGGAGACCAACTGATGAAATGATTATTCACATCTTATTCGTTACTGGTTTACTTCAACGCGCTAAGTAAAAAGGTCCGAACAGCAGTCACCCTTTCTAAATATTATAATGTCACCCCTTCATTCAAATTTCAGCTCAGTACAGTTTTAATGACGGGAAAAGAAGGGAAAAACATTGTGACCCGTTTGCATAAATAGCCTCGTTTTTGGGACACCTTGAAATGTCGCGACACGAAGCAATTGCGAGGAAATAATAAACGGACGACGTTTGGAGAATATTATTTTTGTGAGATATTTGCATTGTTATTACGAGTTAGAATTGAGTTGCTGAGATGTCTGATAGCTTACGCTTGATTAGATTTTACAGTATGCTGTGAATGTTATTCTAGTAGGCGCCACTTATTATAGTCAGTAACACTTAACACAAGAAAAAAGGCATTCAAACATGTACTACAAACAAAATGGGATTATAATATTAAATATGATTATATTCTAAAATATTATTTTCGTGAAAAATGAACGAGGTGGATAATATATTATGTTAAATCTGTTCATTATGTAAATTATTAATTAAATTATGTACATTATCCTCTGTGTCTATATAATTATATACTTCATCCTATTACTTCCACATATTTTCCACATATTATGTGGAAGTAATAGGATAAAGAAAATATAAATGTTAAACTCATGAAATGAAAAACGATCTCAGAAGGAGTACAAAAGCGAGTTCTTTGTATTTCTAAGCAGGTAACTATTCAGTAGTAATGTTTATCGTTTGTAATAATTCCCTTGGTGCGCCGTTCTTGGGTTGCCGTACATTGCCGCGCGGTAATGAGCACGCGTTATGGCCGGCCGCCGTCGCGTGATGTATCGCGGGTCGCGGGTCGCGGGTCACGCTACTCTCTACGCAATTTGTGGGTAAATATCCTTTGTTGCTTCGCTACATGCACAATGACAATCAAAGTGTTTATGTACACTGTACTGTACTAAAGTAATAGAAGGTATAAGTTTAAATTTCAATTCAATAGATAAGTTAGACTTGATAATCATAAAAGTATATTTTTAAAGTTCAACAATGTAGTGTAGGCGCATGTACGTAAAGTCATAGCTAATGTCACAGAAACGTAATAAGACCTTGAACAGGTTGATAATCCCAAGTTCATAGATTAACGACAACACCGTGACGACACCGTTACGTGTGACCCGATTAACTAGAAAATACTGTTCTTTTATCAAGGTTAACCCACGTCATGCTTTCGTCACCTATGACTAAGAATGCACTAGATCTTAAGCTCTATATAAACCCTGTAATTATTTGGAATAAATCAGTTTATCAGTTATCCGGCATCAAACAGTGTTTTACTCTCTGCCTACGTAACCCCGCACATTTCATGGCGACCCTGCCAGTCGCTGCCTTTCGGCAGTGCTGGTACGTTGTGGGTTCCGAGCCTAATGTTGCGATGTAAAAAGTTTCGTGAGTGAAATTAATAAAATAAAAATGATTAAAATAAAAGTGCAATCTTTGCGAGACTATGTAAAGTGTCAAAAGAACTAATAAAAGCGTGTTAAAAATAACGAAAGTATCCGCAACATTAAAATTAAACATAAATTAAATTTCGGTACCACAACTGCACCAGTTTGCGAACATTAAGAAATTGCAGAAAACATAAATAAAAGAAACTTTATACAAACCACAACCGAAAAATGGAAGAAATTGAAAATAAGTAGCTTTTCGCGAGAGATTTAAAAATAAAGGATAAAAAGCGAAAGAATAAAGAACTTTGTAGATTTCAGTAAAAAAAAAAAAACGCGACGAAAAATAAAAATGCAATTGTGTCTAAAACAGCTAGAACTATTGTAATTTTAAACTTTATAATATTGTTTGGGACCGCACATTGCACCAGAATTCAGAGAATTAAGCCAGTGTTGCAGTGAAAGTTGCCTACTATATCTACTAACTAACAAAAAAGATAGAAAAAAATCAGAGAGGTACCTATAGTTAGAAGAGACAGATGGTGAAATCCAACGACGGCAATTATAACTTTTAACCAGCAGAGATCAGGAGCAGAAACAAATTCTTGTTAAAAAAAAGACAAGACCATTACTAGCACATGCTGCAGTAAAAGATAAAAAATACAACAACGCCAGGTTAAAGAAGAAAGCGAATGAAGAGCGATCAGGTAACCCAAAGAAGAAAATATTACAAACAGATTAGAAATAAAAAGAAGAAAGCGGTTACACCAGAAAACAAAGTAAGATGTTGAATCGCGATGATGATGATGATGACTTGCTGGGCGCAGGGAGAAGTTCGTGTCTGAAGTGGATGCTGCAGGGAGACATACATTATCATGATGCGCACATGAACGTAAGGTTATCCGGCCAGCGACACGACGAAACGTACATTACAAAAAAAAGATGTTAAGAAGAGACGAGAAATGTAGCCTGAGTTAAAGCTAAAATGTAAGTTGTACGTTTAAGATAGCCACAGATCATGTAATAAAATAAAAGTAATTTATAAATTTTATTTAATATCGAAATTGACAAGTAAGGTTAACGTTTGCTTTGAAGAAAAATAAAAAATTACATTATCTGTGAGCATAAATTAATTATATACTGTTGGCAATATAAGTAATATTATTAGTGGAAAGAAATAATAAAATATTAAAAGAACACTTACAATTATTAAATAAAATAATAATGCCAGTTAAAACGGATTGCAATTAAAATAAATAAACAAATTTTATTTTCACTTAATTAAATAATAATTAGAATGGCGAATATAAGAAATATAAAAAATAATTAGTATAAGAAACAACTAGTATAAGAAATAAAAAAATAAAATTGTTTAATTAGATTAAAAGCACCAAACGAGTTGCTAGAATCAAAAAAAAAAAAAAAAATACAGTGATTTTAAAAAATATACCTCTAACTAAAATAAGGGAATAAATAAAAAATAGTAATACACAAAGTATACAAGTAAAAGTATTTAATAAGTAAAACTAACATGCTCTCAGAAGCATGCATATAAATAAATGTGTACCATACATACATTATTTAATTTTAAAAAACACGAATTAATTGTTACCAACCACAATTAATAATGTCAGTTTTCACCTTAACTGCAACATGCATTGCAGACCTACACGGTATCGTAATCAATATTAGATTAAAGAAACTAAAGATAATGATTGTTGTCGATGTTACCGTGATGATGATAGTAATATATTGGAAAGGAAAGGACAATGTTGTTAGTTATATAGTTTAGTTACAGACTCATTGCCACAATTAAAATAACTGCAGTGAAATAAAAAATTAATAAAAAGACAACTATTCAAAAACAAAAAACAAATGAGAAGGGTTACAAATCTAATAAAAATATATAAAAAAAAAATGAAGGACTAGATTATAAATTGGTAAATTATGAAAGCAAATAATAATAGCTAATGCTAGCTTATAATACATTCCTACACTTCCATAAGTTTGCTGTAAGATATTTCTTCAGTAATAAGCAGACTTGTGTCGTATCTCTATAATTATATTAATCTAATGTAAGTTTATCAGTACAAATAAAAGTTAAATAAAATAAATAAAGTATTTTTTTTTTTAAAGAACTAAAAGCATCAAATCATGCTAAATTGGTAAAAAATAAAAATAAATGCAATAAAAGATATTTAATATCACTTTGATCAACTATGAGTAAAAAAAAAATATATGAAAAAAAAAAGCATACACGAAAACTAGACCATTCAATTTTATTTTCGTTTTAACTAGATAATAATTAATTAAATAGCGAATATTTTAAAATAGGAAAAATAACGTCTACAACGCGCAATGGAGACGCGATAATAACGATCGATTCTTTGTCATGTATGCCACACATAGCGTATATACACGTATGTATGTATCGTAGTCGGCAGTAAGACGGCGATAGATAGTTAGTACAATAATTATAATAATAATAATTGTCTGTCATAATACTACACGGTAAATATTTTAAGATAATTATAATAATAATAATTGTCTGTCATAATACTACACGGTAAATATTTTAAGAAAAGGATAATGTAATCGCGGACGCGTTATCCCGAATAGAAATTACCAGTGATGAATTGAAAATGAGAAACAGACATGTAATGTCAGTAATGACTAGAGCTCAAAGGAAATGGCTAAAAGAACAAAAAATAAGCCAAAAACAAGGAAAATAAGGTCTCTGACTACGAATGGACTGATCATCTAAAGATAGTAGAGATACTTAAAAGACCAAATACTTAATATACCAGAATTAAGCTTTAATGAGCGAGACTACAATAAAATCTGTGCACAAAAAGATCTTGTAAGTAGTCGAAATAAAAATTAACGGATATACACCGAAAATGCAAACAATGTGCGTAAACCCTAATTCTCGATCGCGTACGAAACGAGCTTTCTTCGTGAATGAGTTAGATTAGTTTAGTAAGACACTAAATATAAATGAAGTACGAAAAGAAGACACCGTAAATGTAGTAAAAAGCTAACTCCGTTTATAAATAATTGTAAAGACCGGTCCGGACCACGTGATGATGATCACGAATGACCACGATTATGTATATTAAGAGGTGTAAAAAGAAACATTATATAAAAGGAAAGGTAAAGTACTTAAATTTGACGAAAAAGTTAAGAAAGAGCAAAAAATAAGCTCGATATGTATGTAAGTACACAAATAGTAAGTACAAATAATAGGTCTAATCCTTCAGTCAAACCATAAAACGGACTAGCTCCTCTTTATGAAGTAAAGAACTGTTAGGGACTAAGTCTTAAAAAGTGACCCCAAAGGAATCAAGGATGCAAAAAATGCTCCTTGCCTATGTTAATAAATAAAAATGGTACATTGGGTCTCAGATATCCATCAATCGATCATATTGACAACGAGCTTGCTTTATGAATTTGTTGGAAGTCCTGTAGTGACTTAAATCTGATTATAAATGTGTGAGCTCAATATAAATAATTATACTTACTTAAAGTAAGGGCGTGGCCACGACGACCCATAGGCATACAAATATGTATAGCTATTAATAATAATAATAATATATTGTAGAGTCGACTCATGTAAAGTACATGTATAATAAAAAGGGATCGCAACCCAAAGTATAAGTAAATAAATACTTACATGAATAAGAGTATAAGCATACTTAGTAAGCATGCTAAATAAAGACGTCTAAAAACGGAATTACGGAAATGTATTAATAATCATACTTAAAAGTATAGATTTTATAAAGTCCAAGGACGCTTGGCAATGGATATGAAGAAGCACATAGTGCATTAATACTGATAAGATTAAATATCTATCAAAGTCTAAACATGTATCTGTCTAGTAAAAATAAAAATAAGACGATAACTAGAAAAATAATGAAACTCGGATTTGACATTAGAAATAAGTAGAGTTATAGCTATTTGTAAAAAAAATTGTAATAAAAAATGATAAGCATAAAAATGCTATTATATTATAAAAATGAATTATTTTGTAGGTAAATAATAATTGTTAGTATAAAAAAAAAAAACAATTTGTAATCGAATTATAAATGTAGGAAAACAAGTGAAAATAAAATTTAAGGAAAAGATTGCCAACAGTACAACAACAGTACAACAACAGTACAATAACAGTATCGCCAACTGTTGAATAGGTATAATTATAAAAATATAGATAAAAAAACTAAAAAACTAGAAATATTCGAAAAAAAAAAAAAACTTTAAAACATTTAAAGAAAGAGGATTAATTATTTTAACATAAAATTAAGATACATAAGACGCAGTATATACATATTTATAAACTGTAATTGAAGATCTAGGATAGGACTCAATGTGAAAGTATTGTCTTCAGGTAAAAAAAAAAGAATACTTATTAATAATTGAACAGAAATATACAGATAAGAAGATAGAGAATAAGATAAGACAAGGGATTGTATTCTCAACCATAGAGACACACGCGTAATACAAGATAAGTATTGTTTTTGATAACAAAAAGGAAAAAATTGTTATATTACTAAAAAAAATGTTTTAATGTATTTGTCAACAGAGCCTATGTATTGAATCGTTAGTGTAAAAAAAAATATATAACAACAGTGTCTTTGATTGTTTGTATCGTTAGTGTAATAAAATAATAACAACTAACTTTTATTGAATGTATCGTTAGTACAATAATAATGAATAAATAAAGAAAAAAAAAAATCAATATGAAACATTCAGTTTAAAACATTTTATTTTTAGTATTTATTAATAGATGATTAGTATTTTTATAAGAACAGGAAACATTTGTTTTAAATATATATACTTATATTATT
This sequence comes from Teleiodes luculella, assembly GCA_948473455.1. NCBI lineage: Eukaryota > Metazoa > Arthropoda > Insecta > Lepidoptera > Gelechiidae > Teleiodes > Teleiodes luculella. The sequence goes on along the minus strand of OX419593.1, from coordinate 15,201 downwards.
ATTATTTTTTGTAAAAAAAAACTTTAATCATGAAACATATAACAAACTAGATAGCATCAGTGTAAAATACTGTACTGAATAACAGCTATGTGATTAAAACGAAATAATCTTCATTCATAAGATTGAAATGAGAATGAAATTGCTTTCACCATAATAATATTAGTAACATAGAAATAAACAATGATACAGAATACTTGTGTAAACAATAAGCTATCTAATGAACGATGATTGTAAACTTAAGGTAAAAAATAATATTAATCAAATGTGTAATCAGTAGCTATAAGAAGAAAAAAAAAGTATAAAATATAAAAAGTATAAAAAAAGCATGTAATCTTATTAGAATAAGTGAATATGTAATCAATATGTAAACATGTAATCGACTAGAGTAAGCAAATTTTTATAAAAATTATGTAAACAAAAGCCAAAAATTAAATTTGTAAATTTTTGTCTCAAAAATTAGGGGGGTGATGTAGTGTAGGCGCATGTACGTAAAGTCATAGCTAATGTCACAGAAACGTAATAAGACCTTGAACAGGTTGATAATCCCAAGTTCATAGATTAACGACAACACCGTGACGACACCGTTACGTGTGACCCGATTAACTAGAAAATACTGTTCTTTTATCAAGGTTAACCCACGACATGCTTTCGTCACCTATGACTAAGAATGCACTAGATCTTAAGCTCTATATAAACCCTGTAATTATTTGGAATAAATCAGTTTATCAGTTATCCGGCATCAAACAGTGTTTTACTCTCTGCCTACGTAACCCCGCACATTTCACAAATCACATTGGGAGTATCTTTAGTAGCAGAAGATTTCCTGGAATTCATCTGTAAGTAGAAAACCATCATTAATTTAATATTTCACGCCATTTAAAATGTTTATAGTTAGTACAGTTTAAGAAAACCACCAAAATTTTCGCATCCTTTCCAGTTTACTAATTTTTTTGTTCAGCGAATATTGTGAATCAATATTACAGTCACTAGTCAGAGTAAAGAACTCTACTCTCTTAGGCTACAGAAAGAAAAGTATTTGATTCATTGCCTGCTTCATCAAGAAATAATGTAAGCAACTGTGTTGGAATACGTCATTGGATCCTTTACTGAAAAGAATAGTGGTATTATAAGAAGGAGCGTCGGTCGTTTGTAAAGAGGTCGGGAGTTGATGGTTGTTTAAAATTTTACGGGAGTGTTTTCTCAGCGTTTGGATCGCGAGCCAACTGGCTCCTCCTGTTAATATCAAACGAAGTAGTACTGTGCTCGCGCATTGCAAACCAACTTCGTACGTCAAATGAAATGGAAACGGGTTTATGAGATGATAACTTACATTTCGAGATGTGCTCCACATTTTATTGCGTAATAAGATGCTGGATTATTTTTTGTCATGTCAATAGGGAGGGTGGAACAAGGGCAATAAAAACATATTTTCTCGTGTGGGTCGCGCTGAGTTATAGGCCAGGGCCGGAGCGCACTTGTGCTCCTACTTTTTGGCATATTCGTAAGTTGGAGACGAATTGCGGGAAACTTGTCTCCATTTGTAAGTCGTTGGGGTGGCCCTGTACGGGGTGGAGGGGGGTGAAGTAGGGGTGAGTTATGTGTAGTTCGACGCAATAAGGGAGATTTATAGTGGTGTTTGTGTTGTTCGCGAGTTGATGTCGCCCGCATGTGGTCGGCTACTAACTGTTACATGAATTACTGAGAGCTAAGGTGCGAGCATCTCCGAGCCGAGTGGTATGCTCGCATATTAAAATCTTATAACTGTATCATGTATAATCACTTAGTAGGTAGTTGTGTGCTATTTATTAAATTCTAGCCGTAGTACCTAGCTGTCAGGTTTGTTACGACATTGTTTACTGCGTTATGTTTAGGTAACTATTGTACGTAATTTTATTGTTATAATATATAAATTAATATAATAATTTAATAAATTAATTAATAATAAAATAAAGAAATTTAGTAATAAAATTATTATTAATATTATTATTATATTATTATAAATTAAGAAATTAATAATAAAATTATTGTTAATAATAATATTATTATTCAAGTTAGACTTAACAGTTATTAATCCAAAACAGTATACTTTGATGAAAGCTAAATCCTTGTTGTACAGTTTCATCTTGCTAAATGACAAGATTTATTTATTTATTTACCGTATACAACAATTATAAATAATTACATATGACTTCGCTAGCACGGAAACCACTCGGGTTTATCAGTGCTAACGTAACGGGTAAACGTAAATGTCAGTCCATCACAAAATGTAGCCAAAGCCACTATAGTTCATGCCCTGTGTTTCCACAACGTTCTAAGAACGTCGTTCTTACAATATTTTTACTACGGAGAAAAGTAAAAAAGTATTTATATTATTATAGTTACTGCTTTTTCATTAAAGTCATATTTTTTGACAATAGAAAACCACTTGAAGCCTCCATAAAGTGCCAACGCCGATTTTGTGTTGATGGCGTCGCGGGCCCCGTGACTATGGCCCTTAACTACACCATAAATCTTCCAACAAGCAGTTCAGAACATCATAGACAGTTGAGGCACGTTAAGGCCCGCATTAGTGAATTCTATCTACTAAGATCAGACCACAGAGAAAAGAAATAGAAGATCGGATATTGATAAATAGTACTGCTTTATAATGGCTTACAACCCCCGATGTTAGTATAATGTAATAAATTAGCTTAAAAGAAGTTCTCGATATTATTGACTCTGTAACTTAACAATCATACCAATTTTGTTTAATTGCTAAACATAAAAAATAACGTCCAACGTGCCAACTAAAATTTACGTCGAACGATATAACTAGATAACTTCGTTATTGACATCGCCCTAGGCCGAAATCCGCGGAGTTCGTAAGCTAGGTTGTAGTTGCTGTAAATTGTTGTTGATGTAATGATGTAAGATGTACTTGATTGTAGTCTCCGGTAGGGACTACTTTTTATTTGGTGTTCTGTGGCTTCGTGCCTTCATTGTACATGAGTGTTTACTGCGAAGAGCGGCTGCAAAAGACATCTTCGATGCACCAATGTTTATAACATTCATGGAAGAAAATTGTCAGCGTGTGCCCTATTCCTGCTGTTCTGTTCTCTATGTGTCGCGGCGTGGGTCGCGGTCACGTGTCGGCACAGCGCTTTTATAGCCTCAATCGCCATTTGTTCACACTTAATTGCCGATGCCGAATCAATTGAGCGTTGAGCGTTGATGCGTGTGGGCCGTATATTACCTAACATTTCGTAAGTAAATAAATCTTACATCGGTTGTTCTTCTTCACACTTAAGAGCCGCGCTCTTGTCGGGTAAATTTTCACACATTACACAAACACATTAACCTCTTTACTCGAAAGGGGCCCAAGATTTTCCTGTAAATATACATAAAGTAATTACAATGGAGCCTCACATCTTTGACATTATCCACGACCTGTTCTTGAACTTTGACTTATAATAAAATTTTGTTCATAGCTTTGTTTTCTCCTTGCTCTATCGGTCTTGTTTATCTTTCACAAAAGCAATTTAGGTAGGTACTTCAATAAACAAATATTTGTAAAAGATAAGTGAAACACTCCTGTCTTGAATTTACAATAATGCAAACCTCTTTCGAAAACTAACACAAGTTACTTAGATTTAAGTTTTCGGAACGAGCAGTATGGTTTCTTAATTTGAGCATTCGGTTAAGATATGTGGATCTGAGAGAGAGGCGAATACGCAGAAGATCCAATTTGTTATAATATCCAATACTAACCGGATAGGGATATGAGCATCGCCCGCTGCGGATGCGGCAAATGAGATCAAACGGCACTTTGATACTTTTGTTATATCATTTTCCTGTTATGACGTTATGGTGCCCTAATGTAAGATATGGAAGTATTTTTCTACGGTACGATGATGGCTCGAGAGGCTCGTTGATGGATAATCAAATTGTGGAGTGCAGATGTAATCAACGTGGAATTGAAACTCGAGAACACATCAAAGCTTCTATATTTAAACTTCATGGAAGAAAAGTTGTTTAATTTCACTTCGATATAATTCACAGATAGACATTATTATATCATTTTTCATTCTATCTACTCTACATAAACTACGCTAGAGGTCCTTAAAACTCAACAAACAACGCGACAATCTTGACATCAAAATCTGTAATATTGTTCGTCATTAAAGTAAATCCAATACCAACAAAAACACGAAAATGCAATTACTTTTAAATAACTCAATTCAGAGTACCTATATTAATACAACTTTTAAATTAAAGCCGTTTTCATTATTATTTTTAAGACTGAATAGTTTTTTAAATAGTTTAGCTTGATTGGAATATTTTTTTTATCACCTTAGTTACAATGGTATAAGCAAGTTAGCTATCCACCTATAAGAGTGTTCTTCGTCGGTAGATCTGTGGCTAGCTGGTCGGCGAGTGGGTCAGGGCAGGCTGCATGCATGCTGCTGCAGGGTTCAATGCGGTGCAGCTTTATTTACACAGCTTCAAAGGAAACTCTACCAGAAGGAACCACTTCCCCCCAACCCTCACTAACCCCGCTCACCTTGCCATATCGCCGCAAACATGCATAAAGATAAACTCGTTTATTCAATCGTTCTCGGTCGATTTAAAGAATGCAGTGACACGTATATAGAAGTGACTGGTGCTAAAACTAAACGGAAACCTTTTTTTGTGAATAATTGTGAAAAATTAGTCTTCTTTATGTATAGTTATGTATGTCTTGTTTATCTAATGTGGAGTTAAGATATGAGATTTAGGATCACAACAAGATAAGACTAAACTTCATAAGTACTTGTCTAAGATGATTTGCGAGGGCTAGTATAATTATTTTTCCGACTATACGAGTCATTATCGAACAGTAATCCTGTATAATACCGAGAGTAGAACAAGCGAGGTGTCAATAATGATAATATTCTCGGGCCAGTGAACTATGAAACCAGGCGACCCACTACAATACAGTAGCAACAGTGTGATGGGAACGAAACCGATCTATGAGAACTGCATTATCATTATGATAAGTAAATTACATGCAATATGCATAATGTATAAAAATAGTCTTCCTTCATTTTTTGCCTTATTTTTTAAAAATCTTGTTTTTCTGGAATTTTGATTTTTTTCATACAACATTCGAAGCATTCACACAAAATAAATAGCTAAATATAACTTATACAGTGCATATCCACAGGAACTCGGCAATACGAGTATGTCATTACCTGCAACTTTAATGACCGTTTTCAATTTGCTACGCCGTAGCAGCGTCCTCGTAGCCCGTAGCCCGTAGCTTTATAAACGCTTTTGCTACGAGAGCTGACTACGCAGGTAGATATCGTAGCTAGGAACATATAGAGGTTCTATTTGTCAGCCGGGAGCGGAAACCTCGGCTTGCATGCAAATAGATGAAGCTGCTTTTGAGCTGAGTTGATTTAAAATAAATTCCAACTTTCTGCATTCGTAATGCTAGGTGAATATAAAGCCGGTTCAATTATGCATGCACGCTGGCACGGAATGTATTGTCCGACTTTCAATATTATTATAATAAGTAGGGGAGTATTGGGCATTCTAAAACAGTTTTCGGATCATCGTTCACTGGCACTCCGTTCATCTCGCCTCGCTATCGCTCCGCTCGTTTCACTACGCTTAGTGAACAATGATTCGAAAACAGTTTTAGAACACCCAATACTCCGTTATGAACGCAACAGGTGTAGAAAGTGATCAGTGTAAACGAGTCGTGTTAAATACTCACCAGAAGTTTTCTAAAACTCTCTCCCACACACACACACACACACATACACATTACGTTATTTTTAGTATATTATGTAGTGTAGCTTGAAAATCGACTCACTCTGTTAAGGTCTACTTTATTGATTTGACATTCTATTCAATCATGAAATTTGTAAAACAGAATGACACGTTAGAGCTTGATGCCATATGTTCAGTAGAAAAAAAAAATGTTTCGCGACATGGAAAATTATTACCTAATACAATACGATGTGTAATTTGTGGTCCTTCTAACTGTGGAAAAACTAATTTGATCATAGGACTTTTGTTACATGAAAATGGGTTAAGATACAATAATCTATACGTATATTCTAAGTCTTTGTATCAACCAAAATACATTTTCTTAGAAAAGGTGATTGATATGGTGCCAGGAGTTTCATTCAACAAATATCTTGAAAATGATGAAGTCATATCATCTAGTGAAGCTAAACCAAACTCCATAATAATATTTGACGATGTTGCATGTGAAAATCAAAATAATATTCGCGATTTTTTTGCGATGGGAAGACATAAAAATATAGATTGCTTTTATTTAAATCAAACTTACTCTAAGATTCCTAAGCAACTAATAAGAGATAATTCAAACTTAATAATTTTATTCAAACAGGATGATATCAATCTGAAACATGTTTATGATGAGCATGCCTGTTCTGATATGTCTTGGTCTCAGTTTAGAAATATGTGTTTTGAAGTGTGGAGAGATCCATTCAGTTACGTAGTAATTAATAAAGACTGTAAAAAAAATAATGGTTGTTATAGAAAGAACTTTGATACTTATATTGTTTTTGATCAATGAATTATTTATATGAAGCGATGCATTGTTATAATCGTCAGTAATATATTAACAACGAAGTAGGTCAGATGACAATAAAAAAATGGAAAAAGAAATAAAAAAACAGATAATAAAATCAGCAACAAATATTAAAAAGAAAGTAAAACTTATGAAAGACATGAAAAATAACAGTAATGAGGTATTAGAATCTATATTTAAACCTATAACAGAACCTTTAAAAAGAATAAATGAGCAGAGCATAGAAACTAAATTAACCAATGAAACTAAGACACCAAAAAGCAGTAACTTTTCTGTTAATGCTGATGATGATGATATGTCCAGTGAGGATTATGAAATTGAGGATGATTCAGAGGATGAAACTACTATGGTTAGCACGCCTACGAATCAAAATGACTCAAGTATGGCTTCTTTTAAATCTCTTGATTCTGAATCAAGTCCATCGAGAAAGACATTATCGTGGTCTCTATCTTCTGATGTTATACATCACATAACTTTCGGACTTCGTTCAGAGCGAGGAAAGCTTATGATAGGCAATGTAAGAGTATATGATGGAGATGATCATATTGACATTGGTGGGAAATCTTACAAGAAAACCCCAGGAATAATGGAACTGTTGACTCGAAATGCACCGGATTTAAAATTGATAACTGAAAGTGATAAACAAAATTATAAACAAATATTGATGGACACAAATGCTCACCGAAGAGATTTTGATCCAAAAAAACCTATTAAGAGTAATAAAGGTATAAAATATAACTTTATTGTTAAACCATTATTCAAATTTTCTAAATGCCCTACAACTAGTACTGAAAGTTTAGCACAAGGAACAGGTCTACCAAAGCTAAAGAAAGTTCTAGAAAATACAGACTTCATATATTGGGATGATCCGAACGAATTAGTAGAGAGATTAAAACTATTGATCGCTTCAAGAGATGCCGGCAACACCGGTCTCGATAATGAGATAATATCTATCATTGAAGAGTTACGGGAAGCAAAAATTATTAAGTAAATAAATATAATAACGAATAGAATGCACTTTAGTTGATATTCAAATTTCATAAAGGAAACAACTACTTACACAGAACTTATGAAAAATGAACGTTGATAAATTTGGTCACCATGTGCATAAACGTTTACGTTTACCAGATTATTTAGACATATATAACGAAGCATTATTAAAATCGGACACAGGACATTATGATTTGAAACAAAACAGACTGCTTGGCTTACAGACGCCAGTATATGACGACGAAGCGGTAAATAAACAATATTTACATCAAACTTTAAAAGAATTTTGTGTTAAAAAGGAACTAGATATATTTGTAAAAAATATAGTTGACTCATCTTTACAACAATTCAAACAAAAACTTGATATAGTTACTGCTGCAAATTACTACACAAAACCTGAAATTAATCAATTGTTCAAGATTCGTGTTAACTTATCTAAAAATGAGTAATAAGCTTTGTCTAGTTAACGAACTTCATAAGCCAGCCAGAAAAAATTTTAAACGACGGTTAACGATTGTTAAAGGAATTGATGATCTCTGGCAAGCTGACCTTATCGATATGCAAAAATATTCTGAAGAGAATAATAATTTTAAGTATATACTTGTAGTAATTGATACTTTTTCCAAATTTATATGGACAGTACCAGTGAAAGCGAAAACAAAGGAAGAAACAGTTAAAGCCATGAAACAAATTTTAACAGAGTCTGGTCGTTGTCCTAAAAACTTACAAACGGATTTGGGAAAGGAATTTTATAATACTCTGTTTCTTAATTTAATGAAACAATGCAAGATCAATCATTATTCGACATTTAGTACAAAAAAAGCAGCTATTGTAGAAAGAGTAATAAGAACACTAAAGACAAAACTTTACAAACATTTTAGTTTGCATGGTAAATATCAATGGGTGGGAAAGCATCTAAAATCTATTGTGTGGGGCTATAATAACAGTATTCACCGCACTACAAAATATAAACCTTTTGATGTAAATATTAATAATGAACAAATTGTAAAACAAAACATTTATAAATCAAAGATAAATAATAGTAAAACATCAGGTAATAAATACAAATTTGGTGATAAAGTACGCATCAGCAAGTACAAAACTGAATTTGCTAAGGGTTATACGCCTAATTGGTCAACAGAAATATTTAAAATAATAAAAGTTAATAAAACCAGACCTGTTACATACCTAATTGAAGATATGCATAAAGAAAAAATTCTTGGGTCATTTTACGAACATGAGTTACAGAAAACGAAATATCCTGATATTTATCTTGTAGAAAAAGTTATTAAAAGGAAAAATGACAAGATATTTGTAAAGTGGTTAGGACTTGCTGAGAAGGAAAATAGTTGGGTTGATATAAAAAATCTGGTTCAATGAAGTATAAATTGAGATGTCCTTTATTAATTAATCATTAAACTGCTATCAATGAGTGGAGCAGGTCTTCTTAATAACCTTATAAATAATTTACCAATCGAGTTACATTTACCTGGTTATCAGTTTTGTGGGCCAGGAACTAAATTACGGAAACGTTTGTTAAGAGGTGACAGGGGTATTAATAAATTAGACACAGCTTGTATGTACCACGATATTGCATACACTAATAACGATATAAACGTACGCCATAAAGCAGATTTGGATTTAATCAATATGGCAAACAAGAGACTTCGAGCTAAAGATGCAGGGAAAAGAGAAAAAATTGATTCTTGGTTAATAAAAAATATAATGAAAGCAAAATTAAAAGCTGGATCAGGTGTTCGTACTTTTAAGAGCATTATTAGTAAAATTCGATCGGAGCTAAAAAACTTTAAATGTAAAGATAAAAATAAAGCTATTCAAATCGCCTTTGCTGCAGCAAAGAAGATATTCAAGAAAAATAAGAATGTCAAATTACCACGCATCATTTCGATTCCAAAAACTGGTGGCATATTACCCTTAATTCCTATATTTGCTGGGTTGTCAGCATTAGGATCATTAGCTGGAGGAGCTGCAGGAATTGCAAAAGCAGTAAATGATTCTAAAACTGCACAAAAAAATCTTATTGAATCTGAACGACACAATAAAATGATGGAGGCAATTGCTATTGGCAATGGCAAAGGATTGTACATAAAACCATACAAAAATGGTGCAGGGCTATTTTTAAATAACACTTCAAAAAACTAAGAAAGCGGCTACCCAAACGCGCACTGACCAATATCGATATACTAAATCATACTTATGATATTCCTTATTTTAGAGGCGTATACATGAGAGACACTTTACCAAGAAAAACAAAAAAAAAAGAATGTGCTATATTAAATTTAGATAACTCTAATAATGAAGGCACACATTGGGTAGCTTATGCGAAAATTAACAAGTATTGTGAATATTTTGACAGTTTCGGCAATTTGAAACCTCCTTTAGAATTAATAAAGTATATGAAAGGTGTTACGATTAGTTATAATCACGATCAGTATCAAAGTTTTGATACTGTTAATTGTGGACATTTATGTATACATTTTCTTAGAAAATTTTGGAAAATTCATAAATAAAAAGCTTATGTTAACATTGAAAACTATCATTTCAAACATGGGTTTCACTCTGTCTATAACAGGACAAAATTCTGTGTTATCAACACATTATTCGCCTCCTCTGGAGCTTAATACTGGATATGAGTGTGCATTGATATACTTCTCTACTTTTAATTCAATACCGAACATTGATACCAAAAATAATAAATTTCATTATAATGATCACGAAATTCTTGAGATACCAGAAGGCTCATATGAGCTACAAGATATCAGTGATTTTTTAAGAACGAATGTAAAAAACTGTTCACTAAAATTATCAACAAATAATAATACGCTAAAGGTTACGCTACAATGTTCGAAAGACATTCATTTTGAAAGGGAAAACTCATGCGCAAGTTTATTTGGTTTTGGTAAGGAGGTATTAAAAGCGAATATAACACACGAGTCTCGCTATCCAGTAAGCATTTTGTCTACAACCATTGTACGAATAGAATGTGATATTGTGAGTGGTTCATTTGTAAACGGTATACCAAGACACATCATATACGAATTTGTACCCAATGTGCCACCGGGGTACCGAATAGTGGAAATACCAAAAAATTTGATCTACTTTCCTGTTAATCAAGAATCAATAAGTGAAATAAATATTCGATTATTAGACTCTAATAATAATCTTATAAATCTACGTGGAGAAGAAATACAGCTGTACCTTCATCTGAGAAAGAATGATAGACTTCAATAAAACTGGAAACAAATCTCAAAAAAGTGCCAGTATAAAAGTTGCTACTGTAAAACAAGCACACATCAAAAATATTAAAAAATTAACTAAAGCAAATAAAGAATTCCTTAAATTAATAGGCCTGTTAAAATGAGTATTTTAAACGTTTTGGAGCCACCAGTGTCTGATAACAGCATAGAGAGCTTCGAATTGCATTCCTACAAACCGTATGTGACAAGTTTCAACAAGAATGATGAAATTCGAATACCTATTAACCAACAAGATTTATACATCCTACCTTCTGCTAGTACTTTATACCTAGAAGGAAGGGTGAAAATTTACAACAGTGAAACTAAAACATATGTAGAAACGACTAATTTTGTTAACAATCCTATTTTATTCCTTTTTCAAGAAATTCGTTATGAATTAAATGGAATCGAAATAGATAAGATAAAAAACGCTGGTATTACAACGACAATGAAATCATATTTGTCAATGACAGAGAGTGAATCAAAACCTGCAAATGTTTGGGGTTGGTCTTTAAATGGTAGTTCTATAAAGAACAACGGCATATTTTCTGTATCTATACCACTGGATAAAATTCTAGGTTTTGCTGAAGATTATAGAAAAATAATTATGAACTGCAAGCATGAATTAGTTTTATTAAGAAGTAATACGAACTTAAATGCTTTGATACTAGGTGAAAAAGAAGTACTAGAAGATATAACTATAAACAAAATTGTTTGGCGAGTACCACACATCAAAGTATCAGACCGTGAAAAGGTTGGTCTTCTAAAAAATTTAGAAAGAGATCGAGCTATAACTTTAGCGTTCAGAAATTGGGATTTATATGAATATCCTTTACTTCCAAAAACAAGAAAACATACTTGGTCTATTAAGACATCTTCTCAGATAGAAAAACCTCGTTTTATTATTGTAGGTTTGCAAACTGATCGAAAACAAAATGCAAAGAGCTCTATGTCTGTATTTGATCATTGCAGTTTAACAGAAGTAAAAGTATTTCTAAATTCTGTGTACTTTCCTTATGAAAATTTGAACGTTAGTTTCTCAGACCAAAAAATTTCCTTATTATATGAACAATACTGTAGATTTCAACAGTCTTATTACGGACGCCGAGCAGCACCGTTGTTGAGTTTAAAGGAATTTAAAGATATAGCGCCTTTGTTTGTTATTGATTGCTGTCGTCAACAAGAATCTCTTAAGGGTTCGGTCGACGTGAGGCTAGAAATTGAAGCAGATCGAGACATACCTGACAAAACTTCAGCTTATTGTCTTATACTTAATGATTGCATTTTTGAGTACAGACCTTTAAGCAATATTATAAGGAAAATATCATAATGAAACCTCAAACTATATTTGTTGATGTACAAGGATTCAAAAATTCCAAAAATGATTTTATCGTTAAAGAGTTTGCCATAGCTACTATTGACTGGACACAAGTGTTTATTGTAAAACCACCTTATGCGTACTCTACGTTAACAAAGGAAGAGAAAAAGCAAGTGAATTGGTTAGAAAGAAACAGAGGAATACTTTGGAGTGATGGCTTCATTGACTACAGAGAATTTAAACGATTAATTCCGTTTTATTTACAAAATAAGAGTATTTTCGTAAAAGGAAGTGAAAAAGAAAAATGGGTTAAAAAAATATGTGAAAATTGTGATATTGTAGATCTTGGAGAAAAGGGCTGTCCAAATTTGAAAACTTTACAAGAAAAATATAAAACTTGTGAATTGAACTGTTTTATTCATAAAAATCAATGTGCTCTTAAAAATTGTATTTGCTTACAAAAATGGTTTTTTGATAATCATATGTATCAGTTCAAATTTTTTAGTAAAAGTGATAAGCTTGCAAATGTAGATTTTTTTTAAGAATTTAGTAATTAATTGTTACTTTTTTGTTTAACTCAGTGTAAAAATGTTATTATTATTTAAATATAATAAAAGACAAAAATATTGTTTGTTGTTTATTTTTATAAAATAATTTCATTATATAATAAATTCTTAAACTAATGTTCATTGCGTTCGGTTCGCTGCTCTTCCGCTGCTGCTAGCGCAGCCGTCATCTTCGTCGAAGGCGGCCGCATCGTCGCGTGAGTCTGACGTTCCGAACACTCCCTCCACCTTTCAATCACACCTGTCTATAACAAAATAATACTTACATTAGCCAAAACTATACAAGGAACTGTTTAAAAATAAGTATGACTTATTTTTATCACCTAAAACATACCTTGTTATATCTATATTGCACGATCTCTCGTTCCGTAGACCAAGCTCCGCACCGATCTGCCACAGTAACTGTGTTGTCTTATACAGTATATTATCTTCGTCTCTATACACAACATATTGAGCTTTTGAATTTGCTACCACATTCACATCTATTTCACTTTCTATACACTTTAAAAGTTCGATGCGCACTATGTATTTAGGAATTTCATCGTCACTCACAGCAAGACAATAAAGGTTGATTGATTTCAAAAACATTTTTTTAACTCGTTTCGAAAAAAATTTAATGACCTATCGCAAATATACTTGTAATTGGAAAACCTCATAATGAAAAAAAAAAAAAACATTTTATCACCGAGACCCACACTTTATTATTTCTACAATGATAGGGTTATTTTTTTAAAAAAGGAACCGGCTTGTTGAGCACTAGGCTAGCGTCGTCGTCAGCAAAAGTCCTAGCTTCGCGGAACGAGTCATCGTCAGCATGTTCGCGTTGCATTGATGCTTTAGGGTTCTTTAGGAATTGCATTTATACTTCATAGCGTGGGAACGTGACCTACATTCAACAGTATGATACCTAAGTAATATTTTCTAAATAGTTTTCTTTTATTTATGCTATGATAGAGAGAAAGTTATTTTTATTCTAAGGCTAAATATTTTGTAACTATAGTTCGGTAGATGAGAATGTCCTGCAAATAAATGTTTCTTATTCTTAATACACCACGATTTTGTTATAAATATCTGAAATTTAAACAATGACAAATATTCAACGAGATTTTTCGTTCTCGTAATAGCAACAACAACAACAACAACAACAATAACTATAATTAAGAGAGTAAGGTACGTGACGACTTATTTTCTTAATTCAAATATTTATATACGTCTTACTTACATTTAAATTATAAGCATAAAAAAAACCTGTTCGTAGAATGTAATTCTATGTTTATTTTGTACGGATCCCATCAATTCAATTCGAACTTTATTAAAGGTATTGGGTTTAAGTTATTGCCTTATAGCGGATATGTTATCACGCTCCGTTCACTGAGGGCCGGTTAGAACTCTAATAAACGAAATCTATGTTTGGCATGGTAAAACGTAAAAAGCAATTTTGGTTTTAATGTAAACAAGAAACTTATTCATCAGACCTCATCAGAAGATCTTTGAAATCACTTTTTCCTCAATTCATTATGTCATTTACGAAATATTTTAAGAAATAATACATGTGACAAATAAATTGTCATGGAATAATAATAATAACTTAATTAATAAATTTAAATGAAAGCTTTTTAAATTATTAAATTGTTGTTATTTATCATGTGTTTCATCCTTTACCTACTGCTGTATTTGTCACTTGTTTAGAGTATGGAACTATACAGTAAATTTATAAAAATTCAACACCCAATAAATATAATAAATAAATCACTGCATATATGTATTCTTCTTGTTCTAAGGTCGGCTGGAAGATGCTACTAAGGCTGTCAGTTTTTCCGCTAATCGCTTACAGTTTATACTTAGGGTAAAGATTGATGTTACTGTAAGCAGTTTTGTACTTTTCAAGTTGTCGTGGTGAGATACTGACGTATTGTTCATTATTCTTTCATCACCACTAGACGGGGGAAGTTTTTTCAATCTAAGACCCTCAACCATACACTGCTGAGGTTGAAAGTAGTTCTTCTATAAGTTTCAACCACTCATTTGATGTCATTGTCGGGAATTTTGTTTTGGTCCAGAACTTGACTTGTCACTACTGAAGTTGAAGGAAGTTTTCTGAACTTCAGCCAATCAACGGATGATGGTCCAAGTCAGTTTTGTATACCAAGACGAATCCCAGCCAGGCTCTGCTGATAATGAACGAAACTTATAATTCTTTAAATTCAGCGAACTACAGCCAATCAACCGATGTCAGTGTCGAGGGAGCACTCTTAGCAATCCAGAACCCTCAGTGATGTGATGTGATGTGATGTGTGTGAGAGAGTTTTAGAAAACTTCTGGTGAGTATTTAACACGACTCGTTTACACTGATCACTTTCTACACCTGTTGCGTTCATAACGGAGTATTGGGTGTTCTAAAACTGTTTTCGAATCATTGTTCACTAAGCGTAGTGAAACGAGCGGAGCGATAGCGAGGCGAGATGAACGGAGTGCCAGTGAACG
>OX419592.1:15594684-15705932 GCA_948473455.1 Teleiodes luculella | reverse complement strand
CTTTGTGAAGTGAAAGATGATAGCAGTAGGTACTGTAAAAATAATTGATTATACCTCCGAAACTACTGGATCAATTTTAATAGGATATAGGCTAACTTTTATCGCAAAAAAAAAAAAACTGATTTCCACAGGAAAAACTGTTAACGCGGGTGGGGCGGAAAATTTGCTTAATAAAAGATTTAATTGATAGAAGCTTACTTGCAATCTATGTTGTCGTCGGGGCGCGCCAGCGCAGGCAGAGGCCGCGCGCGAGCAAGGCCGCCTTGAGCCGCAGCCGCACGGAGCGCCGCAGCGCAGCGCCGCGCCCGCCGCTAGCAGCAGCGCTGAAGCCCCCCCACCCAGCACCCCCCACCATATCGCCGAGCCCCCCTCTCCCGCATCCTTCTCATCCGACCCAATACCTATACACCTTTGCTTCACCGCCTCAGTTAGCTTGTTACCGTTGGAGCACACGACATTCTGGACGTCCTTTATCTGAATCTGTGTAAGTTAATAAATAAAATTAATAACAATCTTTCCTCGTAAAACAAATTTTTATTTGGTGAGTGGTGAATGGTAAGTTAATTTTTCCTTCAGTAGGTATCTACGAACTACCGGAAAAACTAATTTATTTTGCAAGTATATCAGCAGTAATTTTAATAGGTTGTACAAAGACTTAGGTTTTGAACTTTTTAGTACTAGTTACGATTCAGCAAGAAGCTTATTAAACGTTAGGTTTTTTCTAGATGAACAATTTAGTCTGCCGTTGCTATGTGAGTTTCTGATTGTATAACCTTTTTTTATACACGTCATGTTCTCAGTGACCTGTGATTGGCTTTCTTTTGTTATTTTGTGTTTTTGTAATGATCAGTTAAGTATAGCTAATAAATAATTACCTTTTTGTCGGAGAAGACGACCGTTGTGAGGTTGGCGAGCAGCGGCGTGTCGCAGTCGCAGCGCAGCGGGTTGCGCGCGAGCCACACGCTCCCCCCACGCGCCAGCAGCGCCAGCAGCGCCCCCCGCGACCCCTCCTGCGACATGCTCAGCTCGTTGTTCCGCACATCAAGCTCGATTTCACCATCTTCAGGGACCCCCTTTAGTTCTGGGAATACAGTTAGTCCCTGGTTCGTGCAATTTATTACATACAGAGTCGTTTTCACATGTTCAGTTTCTTTAGGACGATATAAACATGTGCAGTTTGTTGGACAATTTCGAGTTGTACAAAACTGTAAATAAAATATTGATATATCAGTAAATCAATTTAGCAAGTTAGTCCTTCGGTTGGAAAGGTATTTGAAGAATCGCGTACCTACCAAGTCGTCTGGATCTGTCTCCACCAGAAGAGATTGTTTTATCCTTCCCTCAGGCTTACAGTAAAGGTTATTTATAGTAGCAGGTACCCATTCTTTCCGCAATGCTTTAATAAACCAGTATATTTTACAGTCGCACTGAATTAATTTCCTATCTGTTATAAACTTTACCTTGACCTGTAAAATAATAATTAAGATTAATATAATAGACGACTTGTTAAATACATAGGCTCTTTCTTTCTTTAACTCTAAATGTAGTCTCCATTTTCCATTAGTTAGCTTGGCTCAAAGAATTAAACTAAAATCGATGTATACTAAAAGTAGTACTTCAAATTATTACAATTTTATTCACCGCTACAATCATACTCGCAATAAAGCGCAAGCCTAATCTAATCTACCTAGCCTCATGGCCTGTGTAGCCATTGTGTCAGTGTAGATTTTTTAAAATAAAACGGTGGGAAAGCTGCTACTAATTGAAACGAATGATGAAATCAAGTGTGTTTATTTTTCATTCATTAGTCACAGGCTGTTTGTTGCGATCACTGCTTAGTAATTGGGATGGGATTCACAGCTATTATGGGTTACGTGCCGGGAACCACACGGCTTCCTTATATTTGAAATACTAGCTGTCTGCCCGCGGCTATGCCCGCGTCATTTTCCGCTTTTCCGTAGTAGTTTTTAATTATCCCACGGGAACTCTTTAATTTTCCGGGATTAAAAGTATCCAAGATGAAGGATCAAGGATGTAAAGAACCACCATGCAAAACTTTATTCAAATCGGTATAATAGTTTCGGAGATTAGCTCGTACAAACATACAAACAGACAGAGAAACAAAAAAAGAAAATTGTCTGGATATGTTCTATTTCACTTCTTACTTCTGCTTCTTACATCCTCCTGACTCGGATTTTATCTTTTTTTTATGTACAGACATTTGACCTCTACCGTTTTATTATATAGATAAGTAAATTAAGCGAGCAAACGCCCAATGGACTGTATGTTACCCTGCTATTTATGAGTCCCGTACATGATAGGCGTATTTTTTTTGGAACCACAAGGCGGTGTTCGTTTTACCTTACTACCGTGGTAGTCAATAACAAAAACAGCAATCCCTGATCCATAGGCTAATAGTGAACCATTAGAGGGAGGTGTTGCATACCCTATTGTGAATAACCGTCCTTCGTAAAATAAGCATCATATTCGGCAAATAAATTAACAAAATATTTATTGATTATTTATTGATTGAGTCTAACAATATTTCGAAAAAGTTATACCTTATGTTCGACATCCAAACGAGTTTTTTCATAGTTATCATAAGTCATGTGGATCGAGGTCAGATTATTAGATCCGAGGCGTAGCTCAACAACATCAGTAGTTTGTTTCCAGTCTGTGAAATCACACCACTGCAAAAGAAAGGGAGGTTGTTACTTTTTTTTTCATTAATATCTTTTTTACTGAAACAAAGTTGACTGCCGTGTTTATCCAGTTAAGAATTGAACTAACTGTATGCAGGAGTTGAATGAGGCGAAGAAAGTTGCAAAATTTTGCAAAGTCAGCTAAGCGTTCAATTGTAACCAAAGAAAATCACAAATTTCGTAGTCCCCGCAAGAATCGAAACAATGAAAATGAATACAAAAATTCAATTCAAACGATAGATCAATAATAATTCCGGCTATTGCTGATTCATAAATCAACCGATTGGACATCGCGATTTGTACATTTGTAATCCTCAAAGTTAGACATTTTACAAAAACCTAATAATATTGCTGCATCTGCCATACTTTCAAATCGTTCCTTGTATGATTTATTTGTAAATAAAAAAAAAAAAAAAAGCATTACTGAAAAGAAAGTAAATGCTAGTCTATGAAATATAATGTACGGAACACCCCGTGCTTTTGTTTACCGTCGGAAAATACATGTTTTGCCATTTATAAAGGAGAACGGTAGCGGATCTGAAGTATGTAATGGAAAGCTGGATGTGGCTGGAAAAACAAAAGTAGAATAATGTGCTGTAAAAAAGAAAGCATTGAGATTGAGAGGTATGGTACGTAGGTAATTGAATAAGGAACAACCTATTCAGGAAGAGGGTAAAGATTAATAAAAAAAGATACAGAGAGACTAAAATTGAGAAAGTAAAGCTAAGATGGTTTTGTCACGTAAAGAATATGAACAGGACAGATTGACTAGACGGGTTTATAAAACTAGATCAGGAGTACTCTAAGTTTTTTACGGGTTAGCAAAATCAGACTGGTTAAGAAGGAGTGTGTTAGTTAAGCAAAGAGCAGTGGTAGGTAGAGACCTGGAGTGTAGAGATGTTGTTTTTCCCGAGGTACAGGAACTTGAGGTCGGCGAGCTTGTGGTAGCCAGCGCAGATGCGGGTCGCGCCGGTCTGCTCCAAACCCAACGTGTCTAACTTCTCCAGGTGAGGTATTGTCAATGATGCTGGAAACCCAAAAACGGATCGTAATTTTACTATGGGTTTAATTATTTCTTACTTTATGTAGAATACTGAATATGTTTAATGAATATATTTGTTACTATAAATTGATGGAGGGGTAATGTACCAATAGCTGCGCACTTAAAGTTGACTACTACGTGAATGAGGTTATTATTGTATGCTATTTTTTTGTATTATTTTTATCATGGCAGAGTAACAGTCATCAATTGACATCCGGAAGTCGCTTCCTATTGGTTGAAAAAAAAGTGGTAATTTATTGGTACATTTAGTTTTTTCATGTTTGATATCAAATTCCGTACTCATGTCACAGAAGAAAATAATAGTAAGTATTAACCCGTACAGAAAAGAAACTCACCCCCCGCGCTAAAATGAGTACCCCGCCCGATATAGCGCCCCAAGCCCCGCACCCCGCAGGCGCCGCGGGACTTGTTTTACATAGCGCGTCAGTGTTTGACTTGTAGTTAATATTCAGTTGGTACACGGAAGGTCCGCGTTGCTCTGAAGGTTGTTACTCAAAAAGAAGTAAAGTTGTCAAAACGCGTTTTCTGTATGTAGTGACCGACCAGAGCCCGTGTGCAAGTCATTAACATTAATATTCGCAAGGCCAGTTTGAACAGATAAATAGTTGTCACGAGGCAAAACTTAAAATCGATTAGTAAACAAATACGATTTCTTTAAAATGTTACAGATTAAAATCCGCTTAAATGATGTGAACTATTTAGTGTCGTTAACAGCTCATATATGTCCCCACCGAGGGACTCGAGCCTACCCTGATACCAGGGTGAATAGGCCTTAGTCGACCACGCTGACCCAGTGCGGGTTGGTCAACTTCACACACAACCTTTGAATGCCTTCGCAGGTGTGTGCAGGTTTCCTCACGATGTTTTTCTTCACCGTAAGAGCGTCAAATAGACGTAGGTACATATGAATTCGAAAATCGAAAACACATTGGTACGTGCCGAGGTTTGAACCCGCGAACTTCGGATTGGAGATCATTGGGCCTAGCCACTTGGCCACCGACTTGCACCGTAAATATAATGTGTGTGGTATTAACAGCGGCAGTAGGGGCCGCAGAGGTCCCCGAGGCCCGGGTTGTAGTCCAGCTTGAGCACGCGCAGGGAGCGCAGCGCGTCCAGCGCGGGCGACGCGGCCGTCGCGGTCAGCTGGTTGTGCGATAGGTCCAGCCGCTCCAGCACCGACAGCACCGCGAACACATCCCTAAGGGTATTCAAACTATTTACAAACAAATAATCTTTCTTTATTAAAAACTAGCGACCCGCCCCGGCTCCGCACGGGAAAATGGTTATTGTGGGTTATCCTTAAGTATATTATGCATGTATTATACATATAAACCTTTCTCTTGAATCACTCTATCTATTAAAAAAAATTGCATCAAAATCCGTTAGGTAGTTTTAAGAATTTAAGCATACATAGGGACATAGGGACATAGGGATAGAGAAAGCGACTTTGTTTTATACAAGTACTAGCGACCCGCCCCGGCTCCGCACGGGAAAATGGTTATTGTGGGTTATCCTTAAGTATATTATGCATGTACTATACATATAAACCTTCCTCTTGAATCAATCTATATATTAAAAAAAATTGCATCAAAATCCGTTAGGTAGTTTTAAAGATTTAAGCATACATAGGGACATAAGGACATAGGGATAGAGAAAGCGACTTTGTTTTATACTATGTAGTGATGTAAAGGGAAAATGCCTCATTCTCACGGGAAAAAACTGTTAACGCGGGCGGAGCCGCGGCGGAAAGCTAGTTATTTATATTTAGGTATTTGTCTCGCTATTTTTTTCTACCTAAAAAACAAAAATATATAATATAATATTTATCAATACACTCACTTTGGAAGAGATTGCAATTTATTATTGGAGAGATCTAGATTACGAAGATTTTTAACATTATTGAAGACTTGAGTGGAAAGGCTGGAGAGGCTCGAGTGAGAGATGGTGAGGTTCTGGAGCGGGGGGGAGGGGGGAAGGGCGTCCCCCCGCAACTCCCCCCCCAGCCCGCGCAGGTTCAGCTGCAGCTCTTGCAGCTTATCGCACTCCCACAACCATTGCTGCGGCAGCTGGATCAAACTCATCTTGTATTTCACGGTCAACTTTTTCAATTCTTTGCAGTTGGCTAGTTTTGTAACGGGTTTCCTGAAATACACATTAAAATGTTCAGTTTTAAATTGAGTTTCTAATTTTACGACATGGTTACACTATAGTGGCCACGGCGCCTAGTCTCTTAATAATCATCTCTTTGATGATGATGATGATCTTTATTCAATGATTATATTTTAGATATAAATACCGTAAAACGGGGTAAATTGGGAAATTTTTGCACTTTGAGTTGCATTATAATTAATTCTCTGATAGTTATCGCTATCTAACCTATGTAAAAAGTTTAGTCTTGGTGGCATCTTGATGACATGTTATGGAAAAAAAAATGTATTTATTCCCTTGTTTGTTAAAAATGCCAAAATATGGGTAATCCCAATTTACCCAGAATTTGGGGTAAATAGGGACGCCACAAGGCTAATTTGGGAAATTTGTCAGGGTTGTCACCTTGTTAAATATAATAAACTAGATTGCTTGCTTGCTTGCTTGCTTGTCGTGTGGGTTACGAGGTGAACCTACCATATAAACCCTGGTGTTAGAGTTATTGAGCCGTCTATGGCTCTCGACAAATATGCCTCCTATAACGACTAAATCCGTAGACCAACGGCTTTACGTGCACTCCGAAGCACGAAAACATCTTTCTTTTCGGACAATCAGGTGAAAAGTCTCACAAAGTGATATTTGTTCGACGAGATTCGAACCCGAGACCGCTGTACCGTCTAGCGAGCTTGTCTTCGGTTACACACATTTAAACATACAAATATGAACCCTAAAATCATATTTCCTATTTTTGGGAATTATGTAAAATTACTTTTCAAAACCTATTTAAGATAATCAACATTGGACACAACCCTAAGAAGTTATCCCAATTATAACACCTTCCGTCTCTATTTTACCAATTCTCGTCCCAATTTTCCCAGTCTCGTTCCACTTTACACTGTTAGCGTCCCGATTTCCCCTAAAAAAGTAAAAATTTACACATTTTTACATTATGCTTAAAAATGATAATAAACAGTAGAATGACGTGCCTAACTGTTTTTACCAGTATTCACCAAGAACCATAGTACAGAGCAGAACAGAAGTTTTGCACAAAACAGAAAAACATCGGCTTTTTCAAGGAAGTTAAAAGTAGCAACGAATATCCTTACTTTCAACCGCAACTTTTGACTGCATTTATCATTGTTTTGCGGCTCACTTCACTCCAGTTCAGTATTGCCATTTAATTTACTATAAATTTAAAATAAATTTCTTAAAACATACAACAGACACTCCGTTTCCTTGCCAATTAAAAAATATTCCCGGGCTTTGTCCCAATTTACCCCTCGATCCCTATTTACCCCATTTTACGGTACTACAAAAAAAATAAGATTCTGTGGAGTTTCTTAGGCAAAGTTCTTCTCCTTAGCAGTACACACATAGCAAGAACCTGCCAGTTCTGTTCAAACTAATTCAAAAAGATCGAAATTATAAAACATTTTATTCATTACTAGCGACCCGCCCGGGCTCCGCACGGGAAAAAGGTTATTTTGGGTTATCCTTAAGTATATTATGCATGAATTATACATATAAACCTTCCTCTTGAATCACTCTATCTATTTGAAAAAAAACGCATCAAAATCCGTTGCGTAGTTTTAAAGATTTAAGCATACCTACATAGGGACATAGGGACATATGGACAGAGAAAGCGACTTTGTTTTATAACATTTAGTGATGTTTATACTATCTAGTGATTATAAGCCTATAACACTCAATGACGTCGTCATTTCAGAAGTTAAAAAACTTTGCTCAAACCAAGACCGGCTGCTGATGCCAGCAACTGATGTCAGCAGTTGAAAAGTTTTGCGCAAGCTAAGGCTGTCTCTCGTCCTACATTAATATAAAAAAGTTTAAGAGGCAGCAGCGCACACATTGCTCGAACCTGCCGTTCAAATGATATCGCATCGCCTTTTTTAGATTGTTTGATCTCTTTTTCATTGCTTCGACCTGTACATTTATTTTTTTGGTTGTACATTAGTTTGAGCAAGCTACATAACCAGCTATCTTTAGTTTTTTTTACTCACCTATAATAAAGTTCAGTAGCTTTAGGAAATGTCGGGACATTCTTCAAATTTTTCCCCATAAGAAAAACAGTTCTGAAATTGCAAGGGACACCAGTCGACATGTTTTTAACTTCATCGGTATCAATTGTGACGCTTTCTAAAACTGGAAACTCGCATAGCGAAGTAATTTGTATGGATTCATTTACAAGACATTTGGTCAATTTCAATATTTTCAGATTTATTAAACCTTTTATAGCCGTTACACCAAAAAGCAATTGTACATTTTGCAGATATAAGTCTGATAATTTTGGCATGTTAAATAATGTAACGTTATGCGGTGCCACAAGTTTCGTATTCGCTATAATCGTGAGCTTTGACAATGAGTCAAGTTTTTGGAAAAGTTGAGCTGTCAGTTTTCCGCTTGGCACCTTACTCAAAGTGAGTTCATTAAACGTGATGTTTAGGTTTTTAAAAATTAATTCATATGGTTCAGTGGGCAGTCTGCACTTTTCAAACTTTGCTTGAACAAAGGTGGTAAGTTCCAGAAAGCGCGGCAGTGACGTATGCTCCAGCATTATATTATTATCAGGACAAATTATTGTGAATGACTGCTTTTTCAACTCGATACGAAGATCTGCAACAAAAAAATACTTTTAATATGATTGTACTGCTGTTTTTTTTGCGCTCTGTGAATCAAGAATCACTATTTTTCTAAAAGAAGGAAGTACTTTATAATATTTCTATAACACGCATTCGACAAGGATGAATAGGCATAATGACGTAGAAATGACGTAGGCTTGTGTCAGTCACGTGGTCTAATTGCAAGACCTGGTTTTCTTGGCAATGATTATAAGATAGTTTTCTCTTGCTTGTGGTGGAACATTTATAAAATCTGATGAAGGTAGCTTGATAAACTTAATTCATGCGTAATTAAATAACGATACCCTAATAACTTCTTCAGTACTGTATATTTTAGTACTTTTTAATGCATAAATTTTAAAAGTTTGTTTGTGTGTTTTTGTAAATATGATTTTTATTTACAGTTCTCGCTATAGTCTCACCTACTGGTTGGTAGTGCATATTATGTTTTTGAAGCACAGCAAGCTTGCGCATTGAATTACGTTAATTTCTTTTGATTTAGTGTTCATAAAATGAAATTTTGTGTGCCGCTTTGTTCCAACCATCCAGATCGCTGCGGCGAAACTGCTGAAAAGTTTTCTTTTTACGTGTAAGTAATTTATGTTCACGAATTTAACTGAATTCTTTACTAAGTGTCACCGTGTAGCGATGGGTAGGGATACTTTCACGAAACAAGCAAAGTGTTTTTTTGGTTGTGATTCGGCTTCTTGCCAATAGGTGAAATTTCCTTTTCCACCTCCATCGCTTCCATCCCGCGCATCGCCACAATAAAAATGTATGAGAATATCTCTATTGGCATCTCCTCTCTTTTCCGTCCTCCGTGGTGGCGTGGGTCTATGAGAGTTGATTCAATAAATTGCTTCATAATTACTTATATTTGCTTCATAGAATAAAACATTGCTACAAAATAATAATGATATTATTATATTAAGACTTTTTTTTTGACCAGCGATTCTGATGTTTGTTTGGCTGGTCACCTCCTAGTTTAAAGCCAAGCATACAGTATTTCCCGAAATTTATTGCTTCAATAATTGATTCATATTTACTTCATTTATCTATTTTAGTTGTAACTTCAAACGTACGGTACGTTAAATAAAAGATGTAGCAATCATTTCAATTATCCCGAGGAAAAGTGCTAGACGTGCGGGCGTTTAGTGAAGACACACTGCAACTATTTGCCTTTATTATTTTGTCACGCACTAAATTTCGGGAAATACTGTCTACTATTTGGTATTCTGTGATACTGTATGCTTGGCTTTAAACTAGGAGGTGACCAGCCAAACAAACATCAGAATCGCTGGTCAAAAAAAAGTCTTATTTCTAAATATATATCATATACTATATATAATACGTATACTATATATAATACATAATATAAATAACCTAAAATACTATATATGCACAAATATAACACTTAGATGCTTTTACAATAACCTTTCTATTTAATTTATAAGAAAAAAATTTAAAACAGTCTCGTTCTCGTTCTCTTCACACTCTCTTCACTTATGATGTCCTTTTCATGTACCTACTGTATAACTACTTTCCCAGGGGTGAGCCCTGGAGACCTGTAATACAGGCTTGCCTAGCACAGGCTGCAGTCTCCCCTAACATGTTAATTTTTTGATAAGTTGTTATGTTAATATAGTTAATTACCTTCTACCATGTTAAGAGGAGAAATAAAGATTTATTTATTATTATTATTATTATATGTAGCAATGTTTTATTTTATGAAGCAAATATAAGTAATTATGAAGCGATTATTGAATCAACTCTCATAGACCCACGCCACAGACAACCAGCCACTCTGACGCTCACAAATAATTAAGCTTCGTAAGATTTGACCCGTACACATATACATACGCACATACATACATTGCAAGTTAATAAAAGATTTCAATCAAAAAATTTGATCGGTTTTCATAGAACGCATGGTCTGATTTGGATGATTTAACCTTATTATATATTTTTTTTATTAGTAATGCGATTTCGCAAGAATGTTTTATCGAAATACGTCAGCAAATGTAACTGAATTTAATTTATAACTATTTGTTATATTTTTTCTACCAATTGAGACTAATATAATAACAAATTTAAACATAAGGCAAAAAAAAATGCGAAACATAAGTGAAGGTCCAATCAATAAGTAGGTATTCCCTAGCGACAGATCTTCGCTGATGCAGGTTACTGATATAATGTAGGTGTGTGTCGTCGGCAAGTAGTAGAACTCCAGTCATTTTATAGAATGCTACGGCATTTTACAAACATTTGGCATATTGTAACAATATGCCGAAGGCAAATTTTAAAGCGTATTCCTCTTCTCAATAAGCAACGTGCTTTAATGGAACTGAATGATGTAATAGACTGATCACAAATGACTTAAAATATAATAATAAATAGTTTTCTTTGACTTTATTCACTCACTAATTCCACTAATTTCGTGGAATTGGAATTGTTTTATATTGTTTCTTCGCAAACAGCTGTAGATTACGCCGCCATTGTTGTTATTTTGACACAACAGCGCCGCGCGTGGACAGATTTATAATAAAACATTTTACGGAATGCGTTCGACTTCTTTTGGCATTTTACAAGTTACCTTTATCACATAATATATAATAGTACTAGCATACTGCAAAACAACGCGCGTTTGTAAAATGCCGATGCATCCTGTAAAATTACATATACCTACAAGTCATTTGCCGACGACTTAATATACACCCTCATTAATTACTTCAGAATGGCTACACCGAATTGGGTATATTTTTTTAAATGGTGTTTGTTATTGTCAAGACCGGGTTTATATAAACTTTGAATTCCAATGGGAAAAGAAATAATGTGGGTGGAGTCTTAGGTCGGACAGCTAGTGTAGGGGATTTTGGCAGGGGATTTGTGGAATAAGCCTACATTATGAGTAGGTGCTGCAAGAAAAATAATATTATGCAGTTGAATACTTTTATCGTGAAATGCTGAATAGAAAGGATCTTAAAATTTATGTAGGTACGTGTTTCAATCCTTCAATACAAACAGCTGGTTGTGCGATAGCCCCTTGGTCCCCCGTAAGTCCGGTGAAGCTTGATTGGTCGTATCGTACCTTTTCGACACAAGCATAGGTCAATACAAAAAAAAAGCGGCCAAGTGCGAGTCGGAATCGCCCATGAAGGGTTCCATAGCAGCCAGTAACATAATATAAAAGTTTTTGTAGTTCGTTGTGACTTTGATCGATGTTTTAATAATAGTGAAAGGTAAATTGCGGTTTACGATTTATGACGTATTAAAAAAAAACTATGTACTTACTAGATCTCGTTCAAACCAATTTTCATTGGAAGTTTTCATGGTAATGCACATCATATATTTTTTTTAGTTTTATCATTCTCTTATTTTAGAAGTTAGAGGGGGGGGGGACACACATTTTTCCACTTTGGAAGCGTCTCTCGCGCAAACTATTCAGTTGAGAAAAAAATGTTATTAGGAACCTAAATATCATTTTTGAAGACCTATCCATAAATACCCCACACGTATGGGCTTGATAAAAATTTTTTTTTTAAGTTTCAGTTCTATGTATGGGGACCCCCTAAATTTATTGTTTTTTTTTTCTATTTTTGTAAGAAAATCTTAATGCGGTTCACAGAATACATCTACTTACCAAGTTTCAACAGTATAGGTATTATAGTTTCGGAATAAAGTTGCTGTGACATACGGACGGACAGACAGACAGACATGACGAATCTATAAGGGTTCCGTTTTTTGCCATTTGGCTACGGAACCCTAAAAAGCAATAGCCCCAAGGCTATTGAATCTAACCTTTTCTGCTATTGTTGATGCTGTACATGCACCAGCCGGTATCGTTGACACTGGGTGTGCAGAGCGCGGGGGGCGGTGGGCAGGGGGGGCAGTGGAGCTCCAGCCCCGCGCCGCTCGCCAACAGGACCAGCGCCAGCGCACACGCCGCGCCTCCCCCCACCCCCCTCACACACATTGCTCTACCGCGCACCACGCTACATCGTGACCACATGCATCTACTCTCAACATATGTCACTTCTCCTAAGTATCATTCACTTCACTCTAATTATAGCAGTACTTACACAAATTCGGATGTCACACGATTAAAGTAATAAAATGTAAAGATGTCACTGTTCCAAACCCGAGAAGCGAGGTCCGCGGAGAAGTGGTGACGTGCATTGCGATCAAAGCGGTGGAGCATACTGTTACTGGCTGACTCACTCACATTTTCCCCATATTTACATGTGTGTAATACGGCATGTAATATTAAACTGTAGCATGATATTTTAATATAACAAATAAGTAAAACCAATATTAATTTACGATTTTTTTGTTCTTACTTGCTCAGCAAGATCAAACTTGTGAATCTGTAACGAATGAACCATTTTAAATTTCAACTTGCTTCTACGAGTAGGTACATAAATTTATGTCATTTCTAAATAATAGTTGCAAATTCATAATACTAAGTATCTGCTCATAAGTGCTTTCAAAGTCAAATACTAATATTATAAAGAAGAAAGATTTGTATTAACTACTCTCAGAAGCGCAGATTTTTTGTCTCGTCTTTACGGCCTTTACGTCTCTCTCTGTGACTACCAGTACCAGTCAATCGATGAATAATGTATGTCTATCAATAAGACGTGCGGTGAAACTCCATATTATTTATTCTATCGTACATGATCAGGAATGATGAGATCCGTAGGCGAACCAGAGTCACCGACATAGCCCGAAGAATCGCTAAAGAAAGGGCAGAAAGGTTCTTGAATGGCGACCGTGCGCCGAAAGACGTAGTGTAGGCAGGCCCCCACGAGGTGGTGAGGGTCGCGGGAAGCCGCTGGATGCGGGCAGTAGCGCAGGACCGATCATTGTGGAGATCCTTGGGGGAGGCCTTTGGCCAGCAGTGGACGTCTTTCGGCTGAGATGATGATGATGACATGATATGAATAGAATGAAATGATTATCATCATAATCAAATTTCAACAACCATCTTTTAAGTATACTTATTATTTGGAGGCGATATATATACTAAACTTGATATTGAGTCACAGTTAGTCACAAATTATTGTAGCATTCTTAGACCTATGCCAGTTTTGTCAACGAAACCTATACAATAAGCGGCTTATATTTAAAACAAGCCTCACAATCTTCTTACAGTTAATCGTAGCTTTTGTTATTTTATACGATGCAGTGTATTATGTATACCGAAAAAAATTAATCGGGATGCGTTTAGAAATGTAGGCATAAGTACTGCAGTTAAAGTGCGCTCCTCTGTTAGTAACCTAACACAAAAAGGATAAAATAAAAATGTAATTGAAAACAAGTAAAACCTCATAACAAACCAAAACCTTTTATACAGTCTTTAACATTAAACAGACCTACTCAGAAAATGTCTGAAAAAGAAAAATGACCTATCTCGCCTAAAAGACAGACAGACAATGTGCAAAGCAGTCGATGGGAGCAGTACAAATTACAATCCATGGCCCACTTGGTGTCCTGTCCTGCCTGCCCAGTGGTGCCCAGTCACTGTTCGCAGCAGGACTTGATGGAGCACGGACGGTGCAGTAGAGGTGGCTCAGTCTTGGCCGTAGACCTACAATTTGGTTTGTCATCAACCCGCAAAGACAAACAAGGTTTTCAATATTAGTCACGTATCTTTACTAAGGGTAAGGGTGTATTTATTTATTATATTACTTACTAGCTTCCCGCCACGGATCCGCCCGCGTTAACGGTTTTTTTCCGTGAGAATGAGGTATTTAGCCTATATTCTTCCGCAAGGTCTATTCTATCTTTGTGCTAATTCCGCCCGCTTTAACATTTTTTCCTTTGGGAATGAGAAATTTTCCCGCGGTAAATCTTAGCCTATATATATTTATATATATTCTTCTCCAAGGTAATATTCTATCTTTGTGCCACGTTTTACCAAAATCGGTTTAGTAATTTCGGAGCCCATTCAATTATTAGGAATATTTTAGGTATTTATTTAGTATTTCGTAAGGATCCCTAATATTTTTGAAAATAAAATATAGCCTATGTTACTCAAGGTGAATGTAGCTTTCTAAAGGTGAAAATTTTGAAATCGGCACAGTAGTTTTATTCATTACAAACACACACACACACACACACATACACAAGTAAAAAATGTTTCCTCTTTATATGATATGAGTGTCTTTATGGTAAATATTGTTCCTAAGAGAATAGTTCTCGATGGTTCTCCAAGAAAATAGAAACACTGTAATAATAAAAACAATGATTATAATTGTATATTAATTAATCTTATATGGTAAAGGTCTTATTTATAATATTATTAACTTGATTCTTCTTTTACTTAAATACTATATCTACAAAAATATACATAGCTATCCTATATAAATTACAGAACACACATCGCAGACAGAAAGGGGTCAAGTGCCTGACCTTTAAAATCGAAGAACACCAGTAATTCTGGTTCAAGATATGTATCCATACATGTGTATGGCCTTGAGATAATGCAGTGTGTTGCTCAGATCACAAACAATCGACATCTATATAATAAGATGATTTTCTTCTAGCTCACCTTGACGGGGCTTGATCTATTTTAAGATTTAAAAGCATTTTGGTAGCACCGAGTTCTCGCAGTCATCACGGTGACGATAAAATTCTTATTATAAAATTGTTTTTAAATAGATAAATGACATGTAAGATAAAATGAAACAATCAGGTAAGTAGAGTCAATTATAATAATGACAATAAATATTATTGTTTCAATAAACAAGTAATCGATGAGAGTTTTTAGAGAATTTCGTTACTAAATCATTCCGTGTGGTAATATTATCGATTGCACGTTTTTGTAGCTAGAAATTTGCTTAATAAAATGCATTATTATGGTGCACTGGTTTTACTTAACTTACATTTTTAACGATTTCTATCAGTCTTCTTGCGATGTGCATCATGCTGGCAAAATATTATGAATATTTTATAATGAATACCTGCATCAAAAAATATGTACAAACTAAATTTGTACACCTATTTATTAACTTTACTTATTGTAACTTGTTGAATATATTTGGTCTTCTGAATTTGAATGAAAAAATATTTTTAAAGGCAGTTTACTAAATTATTGTGCATTTTACATTATTCAATCTTATTCCTACATCTGTATTTAGATGGTCTAATTATTCCGCATAACAATGTTGGTACATGTTACCAACTTGGTCCAACTTATATTTTAGCCATAAGAAGTCAATTTATATTTGTACTATTTGATACCTATTACAATATATTTTTGTTATTATGACATACACTTTGTTTAGAATTGTTCTACGCTATTTCTATTAAACAATTAGTTAAAATGTTAGAAAAATATTTACAATCGAAATATTAAAATTACATTGGGTTTAACTTGCCTTCTAATTCCAAAATATTTTAAAAGTAGAACTTTTAATAAACACTTTGTAATAACAAAACAACGAGGTCTAACTAAAACATAAGTCATGTAATAAAATAATATGTAGATATATTATATTACAAGCTCTGCATCATGTCATAATAAAATTTTATGGATAGATAGATAAAACGTGCAGATCTTATTGCGGTCAAATCAGAGGAAGATAACAAGTAAACTCCAAATAATGCCTAGACCTAAACCAACATCTTATATAATTATACTAGCATTACAAATTTAGAAGGTTTATTTTTGTGACAGTGAATGTTATAATTATAGAAGAATCTGATTTAGAAAATTATAATGTAACATTAGGAGATCAAACCAAGATTAAACAAATCATTGCTGGTTAAAACCAGTCAATAAGTTACATTATTGTAATAATAACAATATCTATCCAAACAACTTTTTCTCAGAATTAAAAAAGTTTTCCTGTGCTAGTCGTGAGTCATTGTTAACGCTAATGTTATAGTTAAACAAATAGTAAACATTCAGAAATGTTGGTTTGTGGAGACCGGTCATATTGTTATGGGCGAGGTGACGCAGCAGCCAGGTGACGCAGTAGCCGGTCGCCGGTGACGTCACACTAGGCGCGCAGGTCGTTGTCCAAATCAAGACGCCGGCGCACCCATTCGAACATTGCCTCCTGTGGTAAATACAAATTAAAACGTAAGTGATTATATCCTCTTTGAGGATGCGTTCGTCATTCTTTACCGACTTAAGATGCCATGTATATTACTGCACGTAGTTATAATATATTCAAAGATATAGATCATTAAAGGACCGAGTATTTTTGGCAGCAATTATATAAATTGAAGTTTGTAACACAGTTTCAACAAGCACAAGCTCCAGGGTTTAATATTCTTTGACATTGTAAAGTTACAAATAAAATTTATTATTCTATTGTCCAGCAGTGGATGTCTACTGGCTGAAATGATGATGATGATGATTCTATTTCTATTCTATCCTATTAATCTATAATAATAAAATTTTAGAGGTCAAAAAAATCTGTGAATAGAAAGAATATGCTAAAAACCGAGTCAGGGGATCTAATAAGTG
This sequence comes from Teleiodes luculella, assembly GCA_948473455.1. Lineage (NCBI taxonomy): Eukaryota > Metazoa > Arthropoda > Insecta > Lepidoptera > Gelechiidae > Teleiodes > Teleiodes luculella. Next base: position 15,688,910 of record OX419592.1, on the reverse strand, counting down.
ATATAGAACACTATTCAGATCTTTCTCAAATTATTTGTTTCTCTGTTTGTCTGTTTGTATGGGCTAATCTTCAAAACTGCCAGACCGATTTGAATGAAATTTTGCAAAGTGATACATAATTATAATTCTTGGTCAACATCTTAGATAGTTTTTACCGCGGGAAAATATCTCATTCCTACGGGAAACTGCACGGAAAAGTCAAAAAACAAAACGGGCGTAGCCGCGGGCGGACAGCTTGTGACGAATATTCAAATAGTAAAAGCCAGTTAACTTTTATTCTTTCCCAAGGTATATTCTATCTTTGTAGGTACCAAGTTTCATCAAAATCGATTCAGTAGTTTCGGAGCTTACTCATTGCAAACAAACAATAAATTTTTTCCTCTTTATAAAAGTAATAAAAACAAAAAACAAAAAAACAAAATAATGACAAAACAATAAGAAATTTTTTTATTGTAAGTATAAATAATGATACAGGAAAGTTTGAGTACTTATCTACAATGAAATAATGATTGAAAATTATGATAATTACTTTTGTTGCTGGATGCGGGTAGCGCAGGACCGATTATTGCGGAGATCCTTATGGGGGAAGCCCTTGGCCAGCAGAGGACGTCTACTGGCTGAGATGATGATGATGATGTTACTTTTACGAGTATATTTCCATTATGAAATGCGCCATGTTATATCGGTTCCGCAAATAAGCAACCATGCATGATTCATTCATAGATGTTACTTAAATTTAGATCTAAAGATATTGTATATAGAGACTTCTATGCTTAACAGGTGCCACCGCGAACGATTTACGAGTAGGTGCTCTTGATAATGCTTTGGCACATTGAGAAATGTGATAAGTTAGAAATTAGTAGTAGTAGAATTATTTTAAGTAAAGACAATTTGCTAAAAGTAATTGCATACTTCTTTCATGAAACTTCAATATTTCTAGGTGGCACCTGTTGTGCACTTTGCTCCCTATAAGGAACGTAATCTTTTCTGTTCTCTAAACTGTAAGAGCTTCATAGATGACCGTACATCGAATAGGAAATTAGTTGTTTACAACATGCAATATTATAACTACACGAGAGTGTGGAGGGACCACGAGGAAGGAAATAACCTAAAATAAAAATAATAATGAATGCTGCTACAATTATTTATACAATTATGTTTGTCAACAACATGTTACATTGAAATACAATACGTACAATTTCGTTAAAGAACAATATCTCCAATTTTATAAACTCTGTGTCTTCTGTGAATTCTGTATAAACGCAATCTAGCGCTATTTTGAGCGATGTTTATGTATCAAATGCAATAAGTTGTTATATTCCGATTCTAATTGTCCTGCGTTTGGGCATTTTTTTTATTGAAGCAATCTCAATTCTTTGATATATTTAATAAAGATTATTCACCATTCTATTAAGTTTTCTCAGAATAAAAATAATTCCGCTTTGTGCGATGTTGGAGAGCCAACGATTTCTGTATAAATATAAAGTCATCAAAAGGAAAAACTATACAGTACTCTTTACAAAAAATATTGCTTTATAATAAAAATAGATGAGACACTGGCAACATGCTAATTAGGATGTTCATCCAATTTAATAGCATTTAAAGAAAATTTTTAAGTGTCAACATTTTTTCAAATATTAGTTTATGCTCAAGCTAGATCAGGCAAGACTAAAGAACTTTATAGACTATAAGAGCTATATAAACTAACTATTAGGTGGCATAGGATTCAAGAGAACAGCGAAGTCTGAAAGAAGAAACGAAAATACTGATAACAAAAATATAGCTAAAGATGTCGTCATTAACTCATTATTATTAAATAAGAGCAGCATGAGACAGCAACTTGGAGAAAAACGGTTGGAGGATAATAAATAGGTACCAGGAAAATAATAAATAAGGAAGTAAGAAAAACATTTGAATGTTGGGTATTCAGACAATGACCAGGTTTGAAATCAAGACTAAGATTCTTTTGCTAAATACACTGAAAAAATTAGACGGTACCTATCAAGAAAGAGTGCTGACGGTACCAGGAGAGCAGAAATGTCAAAAATTGGAGAAAGGACTTGCATTCTAGTTGGGGAGGGTTTAGTCGGCGTGTCGCGCGAGGTTGGCGTTGTCGCTGTAGTCATCGTAGTCACGCGCTGCGTCGAGTTCGTCCTCGTGGTCGTCGCGGCCCTCGTACTCGTCGCCGCCCTCCTCCTCCTCACTCGCCCCCGCCCCCCCCGGACCCCCCGCACCCCCCGGGGGCGGCTCGCGCGCCGGCAGCAGCGGCGCTGACTCCTATACACGCCAATAATAACTACCAAATACACCGCATGCAACCAGCCACATTACCCAACGCTACATTATCTAATTTAATATAATAATATACCCTGATAATATTTTATAACAGTGTGTATGCGCTGAGTTTCGTCACATTCTCGTAGTTAGATTATGGAGAACTATGTTTCTTTTTATTTAATGTCTCGATAAACATTTTGAACTTTCATAAACATTTTAATATCACAGCAGGATAATGTAGCGGCAGGAATTTTCAATTAGAAGTCTTCACCCAGGGTTAGATTCATTAGTTTTATTAATACACAATCAAACTCTTCAGTCTTAATCTATACAATGACACTCTGAGTTAACTTCTCTGTCTATTTACAAGAAACAAACCGTTCACGAACCTAACGTGTTTTTTAATAAAAATATGTACATTAAAGCTCATGCACATTGTATGCGCACTGGGCCAGCGTGGTCGACTAAGGCCTATCACCCTGATTTCAGGGTAGGCTCGAGCCTCTCGGTGGGGACTATATATATATATATATATCATGTAAGTACATAAAATTGTCGTCGTCAAATTCATCATTGGTTTGGCGCAGATGCAAGTCACGCCGCGTACACGATACACATACGTCTACGAGGGAACGAATGTATATTGCATACTAAATACAAATTTTCACTTCATTATGTAAGTACGAGTATGTAGGAAAACATCGTGAGGAAATCTGTGTTTTCTTATCCGATCAACACGCTGGATTTTCTTTATTGATACCAATAGAGAACAAATGTTACTAAAAGACGAGTAATAAATTATACTCGTAAAAATAGACATTATTATGTCATCAATCAAAGCTGTTTTGTTCAATTATTTCTACTTAACAGCTCATATACGTCTCCACCGAGGGGCTCGAGCCTACCCTGATATGAGGAACTAGGAACTGAAAAAAAATCTGTAATAAATATCTAATCTGCATAAAAATGTTACTTTATATTATTTTAGGGTGGTAATTGTACACCTCACCAAAGCTGCCATTAGTGTTGTTAGTAAGCTCGTGTGAGAGTAGTGGCTGTGGTGCTGGTGCAATGGTACACCTGGCAGCGGCAGCCCGTCGGGTCCGAGCGGGCACGGCGCGTCCAGTCCCGGCACACCCTGTTCGCTCTTGTCTCCTTTATCAATGAGTGTTGTTAGTAAGTCTTGTGTTGGTGCAATGGTACCTTGGTGGGTCTCCAGCCGCAGCCTGGCAGCGGCAGCCCGTCGGGTCCGAGCGGGCACGGCGCGTCCAGCCCCGGCACACCCTGTTCGCTCTTGTCTCCTTTATCAATGAGTGTTGTTAGTAAGTCTTGTGTTGGTGCAATGGTACCTTGGTGGGTCTCCAGCCGCAGCCCGGCAGCGGCAGCCCGTCGGGTCCGAGCGGGCACGGCGCGTCCAGCCCCGGCACACCCTGTTCGCTATTGTCTCCTTTATCAATGAGTGTTGTTAGTAAGTCTTGTGTTGGTGCAATGGTACCTTGGTGGGTCTCCAGCCGCAGCCTGGCAGCGGCAGCCCGTCGGGTCCGAGCGGGCACGGCGCGTCCAGCCCCGGTACACCCTGATCGCCTTTGTCTCCTTTGTCGCCTTTGCGCCCGCGCTTGCCCAGTGGACCCTGCGTACGCAACTCGATACATTAATCTCTCCTGGTGATCGAAGAATACAATAAGTATACAATTGCAACTCTACTGCAAAATTACATTCCGTTCACTATAAGATGACTTACGGCACCTTACGGTGAACGGATTGTAGGCTATCCCATTTTTGAGGGATTGATTGATATTATAGTCAAGATCAAAAACAGCATGCCATAGAGAGTAATTATGACCATGACACAAATCTCTTATCGTTTCTATCAAATATAGTTATAGCACCGACTACGGCGCAGCAAAAAGGAGGGTTATGATTTTGACCGGTATGTATGTATGTATGTATGTATGTGGTTATGTTCATCTGTTCCCTCATATCTCCAAAACTAGCAGTCGTATTTTAACAAATGGGGTGTCATTTGATGCGTCTTAATCGTCCGCTGGTTATAGGATATGTGGCGTCACACTAAATTTAATATGGCGCCCTCTACAGGACATAAAGTCGTGAACTAAAAAAATATTTTTTTTAATTGGTACCGTGTGGGGTATCAAATTTGAGGGCTCAACTGGCACAGTTCAAATATATATAAATATCATTAGTTAGTGCTCGCGGTTTCGCTTGCGAGTATCGAAAAATTGAAAAAAAATTATATAATCTTGACTCAGATGTGAGCCAGGTATGTCTTATCTCCACATGAGCTCGGAGTACTACCACCAAATGCTGAAGGTGGTAAAAGCAATTCTGCTGGCTAAAACTCCCATTTTATATTGTTTCTGCTTGTTCATCTCTTTGTACGGGTTAATCTCCTAACTTATAACTGTTGCACCGATTTAAATGAAACTTTGCATGGTGGTATCTTACATCCCCGGTCAACATTTTATTAGTCAGCTTGAAACAAAGACGATCGACTTAACCTTTTTGCAGATAGTCAAAAAGTCAGAACGAAATTTTCACATTACAGATTCACATACAATGTGCTCGATAAAAACAAATATATATTATATACGTCGTCTAGCTTACTAAAAAAAAAACAGTAAATATAAATATCTTTCAAATCGCCGACGTTACAAAACATTTGGCATGTATTTCACTAAGCCGTTTCCTACCTGGAGGAGCCCGAACTTGGTATGTACAGAAGCCAGCACATGCGGTTGGACATTCGCACAACGAAATTCACCCGCTAAGGAATACGGGCGCTCCCAAGGTCGACATGTCCAGCCGCATATGCTGGCTACTGTACAATAAGTACCTACATATTGAAAACATTTCATGCATTTTTATAAGTAAGTGTATAGAGTGCCGCAAACGGCTTTGCATCGCGATCTGTTTGGGAACCGAAAAGTTTTACGGTAAAATAGTGACGCCATTTAATAAGCCGTAAAGTGTCCGCACGGCAAAATAACGCGACCGTTTAAAGAGACGTAAGGTTTTTTTTATCATCCTTTGTCTAATCAACAAAATTGACTCTAAAAATCTGAATTTCCGGCGAAAATCTGAATTTCCGGCAGTCGCCGGCCCCTGCCGCGGCACGCTCACTCCGCTCGCTCGGCTCCCTCCGCTCTGTTATTGACATCAGTTTAACCTAACCTAACCAACCGATTTGTTTCTGGGTAGAAAAATATTTTGATTAATCGGGGGGCTGCGCCCCCCGATCCCCACCTTATGAGGGGCTTCGCCCCCCATCCCCCCCTTCAGTTAACGCCCTTACTCTATACACTCCCTCCGCTCTGTTATTGACATCAGTTTAACCTAACCTAACCAACCGATTTGTTTCTGGGTAGAAAAATATTTTTATTAAGCGGGGGGCTGCGCCCCCCGAACCCCCCCTTATAGAGGGGGCTTCGCCCCCCGTCCCCGCTTCGGTTAACGCCCTGACTCTATACACTCCCTCCGCTCTGTTATTGACATCAGTCTAACTTAACCTAACCAACCGATTTTTTCTGGTAGAAAAATATTTTGATTAAGCGGGGGGCTGCTCCCCCCGAATCCCCCCTTGAAGAGGGGCCTTCGCCCACCGTCCCCCGCTTCGGGTAACGCCCTGACTCTATACACTCCCTCCGCTCTGTTATTGACATCAGTTTAACCTAACCTAACCAACCGATTTGTTTCTGGGTAGAAAAATATTTTGATTAAGCGGGGGGCTGCGCCCCCCGAACCCCCCCTTGCTAAGGGGGCTTCGCCCCCCGTCCCCCGCTTCGGTTAACGCCCTGACTCTATACACTCCCTCCGCTCTGTTATTGACATCAGTCTAACCTAACCTAACCAACCGATTTGTTTCTGGGTAGAAAAATATTTCGATGAAGCGGGGGGCTGCGCCCCCCGAACCCCCCCTTGTGGGGGCATCGGCATCATAACCAATTGTTTTATGTTACTTACTGCTTGCAGCACTCTATACACTTTCTTTTTATAAAACAGATGACGGAAATCATGCGCTTTATTCTAGGAATGGCTTATGGAGCCCTCTTATTAGAAACAACACACAATAGGTACCACTACCGGAAAACAAATTTTTTTTTTCATGTCCCACAATAAAATAATGACGACATAACTGTCCCCCCATGGGAATATTTTTGGGAACTGCCGGTCAAAATGATTGTTTGGACCTAAAACTGTGTACCAAACGACTATCCTGTACATCGATTTGCGTTTTTTTAGCGTTAAGCTACGCACAGAACGGACCTGAAAAGTAATTATTATAACCCCAAAATTATTTAAATAAAAATAAGTTCAAAAACTAAAACCCGACTACTGATAATTCGAGCTCTAAAAAGTAAGAAACAAGAAAATATTTTCATCAGGAATCATTATGCACAAATTATTCAATATTTTATCTTTCATGCAATAAAAATGTTTTACGTAGGTAAAGGGAATATTTCAATGTACTTATAACTTATTCGTAGTGATGTTCAGTCAGAGGATAGCCGTGGTCGTATGCCATTTTGATATGAAATTTATGAATGGTCTACTATTCAAATAGAATCTATTGTTTAATCAAGGAAGCCATGAAATGTATGAATGCTTTCATCATCATCATCATTATTTCAGCCGAAAGACGACCACTGCTGGACAAAGGCCCCAAAGACCGAATGCTAATATAATTTAAATTATAATCTATTGTTTAATTAAGGCAAAATGGCATACGACCACGGCTATCCTCTGACTGAAAATCACTACGAATAAGTTATAAGTACATTGAAATATTCCCTTTACCTACGTAAAACATTTTTATTGCATGAAAGATAAAATATTGAATAATTTGTGCATAATGATTCCTGATGAAAATATTTTCTTGTTTCTTACTTTTTAGAGCTCGAATTATCAGTAGTCGGGTTTTAGTTTTTGAACTTATTTTTATGTAATAATTATGATTTAAAACCATTACTGCTATTCCATTTCAAAGTAAGGGTTATGTTTCGGGTGTATGTATATATATTTGTATATATCTATACATGTGTATTTGGTACACTCTATAGCCTATGGTTAGATTTGTCTTAACAGTACAATGATGGATATATTATTATCAAAACGTTAACGGTATCTACAGACTTTTAGAGCTAAATTATTTGTCGTCATATTAAAAAAAAAGACCTATTGAAAGGGTATCAAAATCAAGAGCTTTTAAGCTTAAAAAATAGATTGTACCTGTAAGCAAAGTTTATTTTATTATGCACTAGCTGTCCGCCCGCGGCTACAACCGCATTATTTTTTTACTTTTCCGTGCAGTTTCCCGTAGGAATTAAAATCTATCTAAGGTGTTGACTGGGATATAAGGTACGCTAAATTTCATCCAAATCGGTCCAACAGTATGACGGCGGGTTCTTCTCCACAGAAGACAGCCAAATTGTGAACCCGCCTCGCCGTCGAAAAACGATTTTGTGAAGTCTTACTTCGAATAAACACTATTTGACTTTGACAGTTTCGGATACTAACACGTATAAACAGACAAACAGAGAAACAAAAAAAAAGAATAAAATCTAGATATGTTCCATATCACTGCTGCTATCCCCCTGAGTCGGTTTTTAGTATTTTATTCTTTGTACAGATTTTCGACCTCTACAGTTTTATTATATTATGTATAGATAGGTGCACTATAACATAGTCCTAAATCATAAGTGAGTGCTGATTCTGATCCGTGCATTAAATTTTTTTTCTCTTACTAACCCAATATTAAAATCTGCAAAATATTATTTACTTATCGGTTTTGATATAAGCCGGCGAAACAGAAACAGGAAAATGTATTTAACTGTATGCTTTATTTATAACATTGTTTTGTCATAGGTAGTTATTATTTAACGGAAATTCCAGGGTTTTCCTGTTGTTTCCAACATAACGATGTTTTGTTCAGTTTTAACTCCCAAACACATTTTCTAAACGAATTAAACAAATTCAATTTCATAACGTCCATTCGTATACACATACGAATAGACTGTGCTCCTTCCTTATACAAACATAACGATGCTTTGGTTGGCTCAATAATTTATTGTCCGAGTTAAATTTAATATAGTTAGAAGAAAGATAGAATTATGGTAGATTTTTTGTCTTTGTCTTCTTACTAATATTTATACTGATTTGAATACTTAAATACATGTAACATTTTCAACTAACTCTATTAAAGAAAAAGAAACGTCAATTACTTTAAATTAAGTTTTGCATGCACAGATATAACCACAACAATAAGTTCATTATGCATATACGTACGTACATATTTTGGATCAGTATAATGTTTTTATGATGTGTTATTACATTGCATCACTGCTGAGAAGTGCCTACAGATTTGCAGACAGTTGCAAGCAACGGGTATATATTATATTCCTAGACTTTATACTCATATTTATAAATATCAAATATACTGCTCTTATCAGTCACAAACAATTACTGCAGGAATTACGTGTCGCCCGATCCCGATAAAATATAATTGAAGATGTAATAGAGCCATTGACTTCCACATGCTAATGTATAATAAATCGTCCATAATGAAATTTAAAATGAAGTTTAGTGAGATGATTTTACGTAACATAATAAGAATATATTATTAGGTATATGAATAGGGTTAAACCTTAGAGTATAAATAGAAAATTTTCTGGGAGGGATAGAGTACGCCTAATCGAATATGAACCGTAAGCACGGATATGAACAGTCCGAATATCTTCAGCGCGTTCGTTTAGTATCAAATGGTTATCGGAGCTGATTATTTTTTCCGGTGAAAATAAGAAATTTAATAGGAGAACATTTTGAAATGTGCAGTGATAAGTTGCAAACATGACTCGAGGAACAAATCAAAAAAGAAAAATGGTTTTGATTTCACCGCCCATACAAAATCTGCCAAAATTTGCTTACGCTTGACATAAAGGCAGCGGAGCGATGCGCGTGCTCTATGTATATTTATTCTCTAAGGGTTAAACTTAACAATAATATGAGGATCAAAAATGATCACAACCATTGTTTTATTGTGACGTGTGCTTGAAAAATAACTGAAATTGAAAGATTCCAAAAAGTTTTTGTTTGTTCTAGCCAGTGGTTGTAAGTACCGGGGCATGCAGCATGCGTGTGTTATTGTTGCTGGCCGCCTTTTGATGAAAACAAGCAATTCACTTACAGGTTCTCCTTTGTAGCCTTTATCACCTTTGGGACCCTAATAATTAACATGTTATAGATTATAATCTGAAAGTAACATTTCAAAATAACAATTTTAACAAAATAAAACTAACCTCTTGTCCAGGTATTCCATCTGTACCCTGAAAATTGCAGTAATATTATTAAAATATGTTTTCAAAAGCCGTAATATTATATTATCTCTTTTGTATGAAAGAAAATGAAAAATATTCACAAGTTTTTTGAGGCGGTTTCGGTGATAGAAACCATTTACATGCAATGTTTTGAGTATCTTTGTATGACATATAAAATACCAAATCAAGTATTTGTAGTAAAAGTGGTAACAAAATGAGTAGAATTAATATGCAGTGTTGTTTGTTGGGCAATGGTGCGTGGTGCGTTGTACGTTGTGCGTGGTGCGTGGTGCGTGGTGTGTGGTGTGTGGTGCGTGGAGTGGTACTCACGGGCAGCCCCGGGTCCCCACGCTCGCCCTTAGCCCCCGGCTCTCCTTGCGCACCCTGTACACGCACAATATTTCATATTTATCTTTGTATTCTCGTTTATTTTTAATTTAGTCAGACTTGTAATATTAAATATTATTTAAACTAAAACGTAGGTAGTTTTCTTGAAAATAATTTTGACTGCTGATAGTACATATAATGAAAGAAGCATACACAAAATATACTCACCTTCATGCCGTCGAGTCCAGGCGGGCCCTGCGGAACAACCAAGGGTCACGTCAATAGCACCTGTACGTACACCTGTACTACTACAACACTACCGAATTAATCATCAACGACAGGATGGAAAATAGTATTCATGAACTTTTAACTATAATCGGAAACGTATTACTTATGTACGATGGTTATACTGACTTGATTCCTAATCAAAATGAAAACGCTGTCAGTCAGTACAAACATTCCAGTGGTAACTGCTAATTCAATGTTCTGAAAGCGCTATCTTCCTGATTCGGAATTTATTGTTTGGAACAATGATCACACTCCTTGCTACTTGTACGAACAATAGGTCAGATACTTATTTTAGGATGCTAATAGATGATATCAGGTAGCCAGAGAGAGGAGTAGCGTCGCGGGAGACGTCCATACATGCGGTGACGAGACCACGAGGAAATCACATGCAGCAACCTCGTCTTGCATAAAATAGCACTTGTAGAAACCAGCGACGAAGAAATGACAAGACAAATATTATAAGAAGAAAAAGACCAGTCTGCACGGCATGCAATTCTTTATTTTTGATCAAAATAATTTGTAAACAACAATATTTTTTATGCTCTTTTGATGTAGAGTATGGTACAAATGACAACTTTTGACTCCCATAAAAAAACTAAGTAAATGCTTATGACTACGCTTAGAATATTAAGAAAGGAAGTAAATACATTTCTTTTTGAACCGCTCCGCCACAGAAGTGGAGGCGTCTGCGGCGATTGAGGCAGCGCACGTGCCACTGCGCAAGCAAGGATCACATGACATAATGACTGTGTCCACTGTCCCCCTTCGAGTAGGTATGTACCTATAATTATTAAATGGGGACAGCAGGACTGCACGTTATAACGTCAAAACTGGTGGACATATTAATGTATGGTGATTTGTGGAACAAATTCATAATGAGTACCCAAACAACTTTCTGGTTCTCTTAATTTTAATATTGATGAAGCATCACTTGAAATATTAATAGAGAAATTTATTAGAAAATCTTTTAGATACTCAAGTAGGAACCGATGATTTGGAATGTTATTTGATACAAATACATATTTGAATAGGTACATACCTATACGTAATTTGTCTTTCAAACATCTTTCTACTGGAGGAGTGCAGTGCAATGCAACCATGTTTTAGTATTTAAACATTTTTTTAGTTTTGTACATTTTGTATTACTTTTATATAGTGATTTTAGAAGTGACACAGTGACACTCAATGGCTTGATAACGCAGGATACAATATTTCCAATAGGTAGTTGTCGTCATGATTTTACAACTAGATATTTACGGCGACGACATAGGGAATCAACCTCTGTATTTCATTTAAATATATATACAAGGTTAAGAATTTTCGTTAACAATTTTTTAAGTAGTAATAAGAAGGTAGTAAGGGTAATTAATTATAAAAGGTAATTTAAGTATACAAGTCAACATCAAGAAGGTAAAAGTTACAGGCAGGCAACGGTCGGCGGGCCGCGTTACTCGTACAAGTCGAGTACGAGTATATACCGCGTCCGAGATGTCATACAATCAAGGGATTTGAAGTCACAAGTCGCTATCAAAGATATTCCACAGTGACCGATTGACCTAATGCGAAGTTATCAAGTTCACCACAATTGGATACACAATTTATAATTCAGATATCGCTTTTTCTGAGAAACGATAAAATCACATGATGGATATAAATCCAATTTAATATCTACCTACCTACATTGGAATGCTGTTAGTGAAGCGTATCAAAATTGTGAATTATATACTCACAAAATTGGTTTGTGTCCATAGTGCTATAGTTATAGATGTAGTTTATGTGTCAGTCAATGTGTACAATGAAAATTCCGGATGAAGACATCTCAGCGGGCGGCCGCGACCGATTCGCCCCCTAGGACGGTAACACACGCGGGGATATTATAGCTTACAATACGTATTCCATGCTCTTTTTCTACACAAACACTCCAGGATGACAGGATTTACAGACCAATCACTAAAAAAATATGATGTCACGGATGTTTTATGTTTTAAGGACTCCCGTAAAGGGGATAGTGTCGATGAAGTCTATAGTCTGTTTTATATTGGACAGGGTTTTATTGGGTTCAAGTATTTATTTATTTATTTGATATTTTTTGTTATGAAGCACCCAGATCTTCCCCTTTGAATTGTTATTAGTAGCAGCCTAGCATAATAACAAATAGTGGCTGGTATTTTTATCAGATCATTACTCGGCGAGTAATTAAAGTAATACTCGCTATATGAATTGGTAAGTAAATGTTACATGTAACATTTGATAAGAAGTGATTGTGTAGAACGACAGGTCGGGTACCTGTACTAACAGAGCATTAAAACGTTTTTTATAAGTACAACAATATAATATTTAAACAGTTGTGACTGTTTATTCAAAGGACCTAAAGCTAATTAATGGGCGGTATAGTAACTTTAAAGACGATCTTAAATAAAATCACGATGTTGTGAAAGATATGATACGATGGTTTTTACAAGATTGGGTACGTAACGAAATTGATTTTACAGTTAATACGCAATACTTACATGTCCATTTATCACAAAACTATAATATTATGTTATGTACTGATAATTACTGATATAATAATAATTGTAATCTAACTCCTATTACAGATACAAGCAGTTACTGAGGTATCACTTGGCACCTGGTCTATTTGTAACAAGGTTATCTCCAAAATATACATATCATTTTTAAAAATAGTTTTTTTATCGTTGATAATAATTATTATCTTATATTACATTAATTTACCAGCGGGTAGTACGAGTATATTAACATGTAGAGTTGTTACCAACAGAAAGCGGAAGGCGCCAGGCAAAGTAGTAGTTCGTAGTTTATATTGTTTAGTTTATGACAAGCTTACATCATTTTTAATACTCCATATTATATTTATTTACAAAAGAATTGAGTATTATTTTACACAAAAGGAGAAAGGTTATTACCTAAGTTAAATAGAGTACAATGTAGAGAGGATAGTTCAGAGAGCATTGCTGGATGTAAGGACTTACCAGAGAGATAAATTGGTGAAAGAGAGTTCTTTACACCGAATTATACATTAACCACATGTAACACTTATATACTAACACTTGAAAGTTGACAAGATTACAGTAATATTAAAATTAAAGCTTATTACAAGTACGTACACATAATTACAATTTACAGTGAATTCATGATAATAAATATACCTGAAAATCTTTTTATTTTCTCTGTCGTTAGGAACAGCTCTCCCCGGACTGCCACTATTTGATATGGGAAGTTAGTACTTTGAATAACTTTTTGTGCGGTCGGTGCGCACGTGGCTGCTGCGTGGCTGCAGCGGGCTGCTGCCGGCTGCTTGTAGTGGCGCGGCTGCGTGTAGTGGCGCGGCTGCGTGGAGAGGCGCGGCTACGTGGAGAGGCGCGGCTGCGTGTAGTGGCGCGGCTGCGTGGAGAGGCGCGGCTGCGTGGAGAGGCGCGGCTCCACTACGTGAACGCGAAATCGGGCGGCCAGCGGTTCTCCTGCACCACACACCAGGTTAGTTGCTACAGCGCGGCCACTCCACAACGCCACAAACAATGCAAGCGGGGTTCGTATCGTTTGTGGTGTGGTCCACGCGCGGAGGCATGCCGAGGGTGTTAGTGGGTTAGTGCGGGGGGGTGGGGGGTGCGAAGGGGGGTAGCTACCGACGGTCACTCACCCTCGGCCCGGAGTCGCCCGGCGCGCCTGCCGGACCCTGCAGTCAAATAAAAATTAGCTTTATTGCAAAAATATAAAAAAAATATTATTAAATTTACTCATTCTGGTCGACAAATTACCAATACTTATTAGATGGGGCTATTTAGGTTAGTAGCACTAACCGCATCTATAAGCTGTTCTCAGAGCAAAGTAAAAGGAGGCTATAAGCTTCCTGACAATAACAAAGAAATCGAGAGTTTGAGCCTCGAGGTACTGTAATAAATATCTCAGCAACCGAACTCCATCAGGATGAGGAATACGAGTATAATATCATATACTTACTACATGTCAGGGCTTTTGTGAAGAAAATCGTAAGATATTTTGTTAAGAGGTAATGTTTTTACCAACTCTTCGGTTACACTACGACAAGATGATTTGATATTTACCGGTAACCCCATTGGCCCCGCATCGCCTTTTTCTCCTCGTTCTCCCTAAAAGGTAAGAAATGGAAATGTTGATGAAAGGAAAAATAAACTACACTGAATAAGAAATAACATTAAAATTTCCTCTAAATTACTAGAAAATAGTACAAATGAAACTGAACAACTTTCCCTGAGGAACATTGTGTTGACATCTCAAAAATAATTTTCAACTATTTGTATAAGCTCCAGTCACGTGACCAGCCACTTAGTATGACAAGGTGAATTTTATTTTTGTTATTTTAACCTATAGCTATTCAGTTTCATGGGTACTTTCACTATAGTTTTCGGATAAACAACGAGTTGAATTTCACGATGTATATATATGACAACTTCAACTTCTGAACATGAGCCATAGGAAAAAAAAACCGATTAAGTGCGAGTTGAACTTTGAATTCGAAGTTCTTCATCATCAGCCGAAACCATTGAACTGATCGTATTCAAATTTGGTGCAAGTATGCAAATTCGTGACCGAGGGATAAATTTCAAACATAGAGGCCAGATTCGGGTGGTAAATTTAGACTTGAAATAATTTTTTTTACAATTTAACGATAAATAGTTATGAAGTTATTTAAGAAAATAAGCGAATATTGCCCATTCCCTCCCCTTATCTCCGGAACTACTGGAGCTAAAATAAAAAAGTACTGAACATTGTTTTTACCTATACATCACAGAAAAACCTATAAGAAGCCCACGGTATTTACAGTATGTAAAATTTCCCAATACTACCGCGTACTCACAACAAAATATCCCGGACTGCTTATAGGTTTTTTGGTAATCTATAGGTATAAGTAGAGACTTATCATCAGTATTTTTTTCAACAAGTTTAGGCCCAGTAATTTCGGAGATAAGGGGGAAACAGTCAACTTTTAGTATACATAATTCACCTAGGTGAATTATAGGCTCAGGTGAATAAGGTTTACGGCGGGCATTTTTTACCGATTGTTCTCAAATAACCACAAAACTATGTATCTTAAAATAAAAAAGTAATAATAATTAAAAATATATATTTCTTAAACTTACAAACAAGCCTTTTTATTTGATATGCAACACGCTATAGATTAAAAACTTTTTTTAAAGTCTAATTTTCACCCAAAAGTGGCCTCGATGTTTCAAAATTATTTAATGTCACACGTCCGTCCTACCTAACCTAATGTTCTCTTTGTATGTGTTATAATGTCTGTGTTTCTTGGTATCAATAAAGAATATTTTATTTGTATTTGTCCGTCCTTAGGTCACAGATTAACTTACGTGTACCAAATTTCAACTCAATTGGCCCAGTAGTGTCGGAGAAAATAGGCGCTGACATACGGGTGGACAGACGCCTAAGTGACCCTACAAAGTCACTCAGACACCTGAGTGATATTCGTTTTTGAGGTACGGAACCCTAAAAAATAACTTTCTAAACGAATAGTGTAAAGAACATTAAAATTTGCTGCATTTGGTTGATATGAAAATACAACCAAGTGTTAAAAAAAGCGTAAAATAGAGGGCTGTGGAAATTTAATTCGTTTGACTAATTGTCTTTGGCATTTTTCATTGTGAATCCTTTTTTCAATTACGATTTAAAAAAAATAAAGATGTTAGGATTTGATGTGCGACTAAATCAAAAACTTGGTACTACTTTGTAGCAATCATAGCTAAATACACTAGAGAGTGAATTCGTACCGGCTTGCCGCGCGTGCCAGGCTCGCCCTTGTCGCCCTTGATGCCGGGAGGCCCCGCCACACCGGGGGGCCCCACTGGTCCCGGAGCCCCTGGGGGCCCCATCACCTGTAACGTCACACCAACATATTTAAATAAACAGAAACAGAAAGATGCTACAAAACAGCTGCCTTTGAAAAAAAAAAACCGTCATATATTATGATGTAACATAACATCACACATCAGCGAGCGAGGTATTGGTCCTCTTATATCTAGTCGCCGAATCGACACAAAAAGAAGAAGAAGAAGCGACTTAACCTAAAACGTATTTGGAGGACGCAAACAACGTGTTATGATGACCTAACCTGTCTGTATGCTAAGGTGCATTCAAAAACAAACAATGAGCACCATCAGATATAATATTATATATGATATGAATAATAATTAAGATTATTCATAATGTACTTAGTTGTAATCTTGTCCTTAATTATAGAGTACTGTTGATTTTGTTTTTTAATTGAATTCATAAAAGATGATGTTAGCTGAAACTAAAATCGAATGAAACAGTAAAAATATTAAAGCATTACGCAAGCAAAATATTATATACTTATTAATGGTTAATTAATTTAATTACTGTCGATTTTGTTGTTTATATGAAGAAATCTAAACACACTTACTATATCATGTCCGTACAGCTCGTATCCAGTGCCGTCTCCCTGCAAGTTCAACAGTGGGCATAAAGCTAACAGTTCCCAATGGTTAATTATTTAAAAAGTGCAGTTATAAAATATTTCTAGGTCGGAGGACTAGTAGTAAAAAGTTCAGGGCGTTTACTCCATGGACAAGATCACGGTTCTTGAAAGACATAAATACTTGAGACAAAACATGAATTTAAAGAAAATATTGCATGAGTGGATTGTCAATAAGAGTTGATAGTTACCTGCCGTCTCCTTAGTTTCCTGTACTTCTAGTAGGATCCGCCGCACATCGCGTCACCGCGTGACGTCATCGTGCAGCATCACGCCACGTCAATATGCCCCGGACAGCGTCACGTCCACCAAAAATATAAGAAAACAGCGACACGTTACTTGTGATCAATGATCGTATTTCATGTCTAAAAGACTAAACTAAATGTGATTAAAATTTGCAAAGAGGTTTAAAGGCCAATATATTTATGCAAATATTATGAACGTTATGATAAATATCCACGAGTTTAAGAAAAATTCCGACCTTCATAATCGTAACACTAGAAACAGAAATAAATTGGCTCGCGATAACCACAGATTTGCTAAAGTCAGTATTCTTTCGTGGGGTTCTGTGCGAACACATTGCACGAATCTGCCCGTATATTCAATGTGATATCGCTTTGCCCTCTTTTAGATTGTTCGACCTCTTTTTTATTACTTAGACTAGACATTGTACATTCGATGTACATTAGATACATTCATTGTACATTAGACTTGTACTGTACATTCGTTTAAGACGAGAGCCGGTCTTAGTTTGAGAAAAGCTTTTTAGTTTCTTATATGACGTCATTAAGTGTTCTGAGGGAGCCTATAATGAATAAAACATTTTGAATAATGATTTTCTTTGAAATTTATGTTATCATAGTATAATATGAATAAGCTAGGAAAAGAATGACAGTACTAACACGCCCAAGGCACGTTGTTTTTGACATAGAAAAGTAACTGGTTTCCACGAGAATATAAAATTATTTATTTAAACAGCGTTTCTATGAACTGCAGAGCAGTTAACATGGCAAAATGAATAAAAAAACGATCCGCTCTGATCTTAGAGGATATGAAAACTAGTGTATTACAAAATCACAACCACACAAGTCAATAACTAGGACACGTATTATTGCAACCTGTCTAATCATTTATTTGTATTGAACTCCGCGAACACGTGGTCTATGCGAAGTATCACGGGTGTGTTTTCACTGAGTGCACTCACCGAGTCTCCTTTGTCGCCCTTATCCCCTTTGAGTCCTGGGTAGCCGGGCGGACCTGGCAGCCCTGGCGCGCCGAGCATGCCGGGAGATCCGATGTCACCGTATTCACCTTTCTCACCCTTTGGACCCGTCTCACCCTGAAAACGAGCAATTAAAAACCGTGATTAATATGCAATACAATACAATAAATCAAATGTTTAGTATCAAAGATTAAAAGCTTAAATAGCCATCGATCCTAGACAATATTGGGCTCTCATGACAATAATCTCTTAGGACTTTCATAGTAAAAAAAATAAAAAGTCGTCTTGCTCTCTCTCTAATCCTAACTAATAAAGAAAAAATGTGATTGTTTCTTTTTCTTATTAAAAAAAATTAGCCAAAGAGTAGATGTGACTTTTGTAGAAGCAATGAGGATTTCGCTACTTTGTAGATACCTCAAAAAGTATCTCAATTCCATGAGAAATAGTAACTTTTGAGTAAATCTGCAGAGGGGAAATTAAATGCCCTTAAGCATTATTACTTGTGATAGACGAATTATTTAATTCATTTAATTACCTAGTATGACTTAATACAATTCTTAAGGGTATAAATCTGACACCAAGGTTTGTGAGGTAGGTCAACTTCGAAGCCCCTATAATGAGCAAGCAACCTAGTATGTATAATATTTATCCCAAGGATCATTAGGATAGGACTGCTTTAGACTGATAAATTTAAAGAAGCTAAAGATCTGGCAGGGGTTTAATTTCGAGTATCCTTTCAGCACTCATCTCCTCTTACAAGTAAGTAATAATATTGGTATCTCACAGGTCTCCCCGGCGGGCCTTGCACTCCGTCCGCTCCGTTCAGTCCGTCCAGGCCGGGCGGGCCGCGTGGTCCCTCGTTGCCCGGCTTGCCTGGAACACCACAACATTACCGGGTTACCAATTGTAATCTATTTGTCACGAATTTACAAGTGGAAAACATAAAGATTTCAGTTATAGGTTCAAATAGATTGAGACATTTTCGACAGGTAGATAATTATCGAAGAAAGAAACAGGTCTAAAAATTATTTACCGAATTGTTCGAGAGTTTTATAAATTATTCATTGTCAAATAAAGAAACTAAAAATGACAATTAAAGAAACAGATATAATACTAGATTGGAAATTGTAGAGACAGACAAAGTTACGAATATTAACCAACCTTCTCCCTTGTTAGTAGTGTTTCAGCAAAGCGCCGGTGCGTCGAGTGCTTTCTACAACGACATGTAACTATTGCATCTTAATAAAACTATAGAAACAAAAATGGCTTGAACGTGATATTGTGAATTTTTCTACACCTAATATTGTTGTCATTTGTACCATATACGTTATAAATTAGAAGCAGTACGAAAAACATGCAGCATGCTTTTGTCTCGGGAACGAGCGACTTGGCCACAGGAATCATTCCTTTTGAGCTTTACAATAATTTGTAAATCTTGTTAGGAGCGTCATTGATTTAGTTTCTAAGCAGAGATAATACCAAATAATTTTTATAATAACGAGCACAAAAAACATCCACAAAAACCTTTAGACATAGATGCGAATTATAATCATAAAAATAATCTACCCTCCTATTTACCTGGAGTATTTTTAAAGCAAGCTTTCTGTAAAAATTTAATTATTTTAGTCCATGGTTTTTTGTGGATCCTAAGTCACGTACATTGAAAATACAATATGTCAACAGACAAAGAATATACTTATTATTGTCAATGACATATTATTGTAGTCTTGTATCCGCTGGGCAACAGTTTCGTGCATGCAATATAATTATGACATTGCGCAATATTACTAAACGAGTCTCTATTGCCATTGAACGAGTAGTGCGTCAAATGTTGCTTAGCAGATACGGGGCTTGAGTGCGGGTAGCATGCGTGATGCGGTACAGTAGCATGCGTTGCGTTGGTGTACGTGCGTGCGTGCAGTTACCCGCTTGCCACGCTTCCCGCGCGTGCCCTTCTCCCCGGGCGGGCCGGCCGGCCCCGGCGCCCCCGCCTCTCCCCGCTCCCCACGCGCGCCCTCAGCGCCTTCAACACACCCAAGCGTCACTACACTACCAACCAACTACCATCCATGGACTATATTTGCTGGATAATCCAAACTGCCCGCCCTAAGTCGCTATTTTTAAGGACGACCGAGTTGCACTCCGTCTCTTGGAGGTTTCATAATGTTCACCGAAATGGCGTCATCATCAAACTGATCTCAAGACACCATTTTAAACATGTAATTAAATTAAACTTTTGTATTGGCTTGATTTTTTCTGCAATTATGAATTATGAAAACAAGTAGAAATAATGGTCCTTATTTTGTAAAGAAATACAATACTCGTTAATGCTACTCTATTATTCAGCAAATATATACAGAAAACAGAAGTTTCGTTAATCCTTTGAAATATTTCTAAAAAATCATAACAACTAACGATGCCTTCTATCATCTTTATTATAACAAGTTATGTTGATCCATGAAGCCATTAGTTGCATGTTTTATTAATATTTTTATTCAAAGCTTCTACACATTAAACAAAATAATTAAGGTGTTCTGTCCAGCTCAGCGGTGAAATTAGTGGCTAAGTACATCTACTAAACAAAAAAATTCTAATCAGATACGGCTCTAGGGTCATACCGGGGGGTCCAGGTGGGCCCGGAGGCCCCTCAATGATGCCGGTTGGGAATGCATCGCCCTTGAGAGTTGTCGTGAAACCTCGCTCTCCCTTGTCTCCTCTGTCACCCTGAAATTAGAAAAAAATACTTTGCTTTATTCTTATGTAGTACCGTGATTATATATACTTATTAAAATGTTAAAATTAATAGTCAAATGATCTAATAAAGCTAAGTGAGAAAAATTTGAGGTTTAGTATGTAACTTGAGTTCATTATGCACCAAATTACTGCACAGTGATGGTGTGCTTTTGAATAAGTATAAATTTAATATCCTCGTAGTGATACTCTACTGCCTCTTAGAAACAAAAGCCTGTTCCTGACAAAACGTGGTAGCTGTTGTAAGTTTTTTTTTTGCGCCAGATATATTCAGGAATATTAAACTGCTAGCAACGTAGTTTCACGTAAACGAAATATTGAGCTGAAATTTATTTATTTATTTTATTTTATTCGGAATACTGACACAATGATAAATATACACAACACGTTAATATTTAAATATGATTTCAGTTTTGTTAATTATAGGTATTAGATAGCTCCACTTAGATGAAGAAGCTACCTGTATTAAAAACTAGTATATTAGCTATGATAATTCATAGCTAAATAATAATAATAATAAATTTATTTCAGACTCAAGTCCATAGTTTGTTAATAATATTACTAGTGCTAAAGTACTAACCTTGTGTCCGTGTGGTCCCTGCGGTCCGGGCGGGCCCAGTGGTCCGGGCGGTCCTTGCGGTCCCGGCTCTCCGGGAGGGCCCGGCGAGCCCTGGGGCCCCGGCCGACCGTCGTGCCCCGGGAGGCCCTCGCCGCCCGGGGGCCCCGCCGGACCTGGCGGCCCTGGCTCTCCGGGCTCGCCCTGCAAAATACCACATAAACATACTGTAACAACTAAACATACTGTACTGTTAATTGTGTGACATGTCTATGTGTGTTTTGTGTAATGCAATAAACGATTTACTTACTTACTTTTACTTACTGTAACAATCTGATCTATATTGATTGACCAATAGGCTGCGTTGTTTCATTTATGACTACTTTATAGGTAGTTTAGAAATTTTACTCAGTAAGAAACGAGTTTACGAAGAGACGACACGTCATGTTTAACGACCATTTGACATTTGATTTTCATAAAAAGTAATATCAAACGGGTGATTTATATTCAACCAACCGTCAGGTACTTTGTTTTGGTGAAATCGGGTATAAATGCAAACGGGTATAAATGCAAATCGGGTAAAAATGGTATTAATGGATTTGTTTCTGTTTAGATCTTGCATTATTGATCTATCATTATTATTTATGCAAAATTTTGTGTTGTGATAAAATTCTGTCTCTTTATTTTTTTTTTTTTTTGTAAACTAGTTTGTATAAATTATTATGAGCTGTTGCAAAGATAATGGTATGAATAATCCAGATTTCACAAAGTAAAAACCAGCAAAAGTAAAGGGTTTCGCAACCAACAACCATATTCCATCGATATTTTATTTATTTATGAGAAGCTGAAGGTACTTGATTGCGTCCCCCTGATATAAATCATGCTTAGGTACTACTTAAGTATGTTAATAGGCTGTTTCAGACGTAAGTTTTTAACATGCAATACACAACTTTACACAAAAAAGAAACAAAAGAGTCATGAAGCAAGATACAAAATGATGCAAATTATGGTACTTTCTTTTATCTTTATATCTTAGAAAAGGAAGTAATTAGGTTAACGTACGTAATAGGTACTTGAGATGAAACTTTATTTGTTAAGGTAAAATAGAAACTGGAACTGGGAGAATATTAGCAGTATGTTATTAATGGGAAAAAATCCAAGGATGTGTTACAAGAGTTTTTTTTGTCAGTAAAGGGTTTTCTAGCTGACCTTGAGTTGGATGATGGTCTGTGCTGAGATGTTGTGGCCGGACGCCTGTAGACCCTAAGGTAGACGACCAGCTCAGTCAATTACATCAATCATCAAGTAAAGGTAAATCACATAATATATTTTAGTAGATAAATTGCTAGTGAATTGTTTTTGGTAAATTTGATTAAATGTACCTAAAATCGGATGTGTTATAATTTAGGAATGTAAACTGCGATAACTAAATATAATAAAAAGCTAAAACAGACGCAAAATTAAAATCAAATGAACAGTTCCAAACCAGTAAATTAAAAACCGCAGACATGATACCAGAAGCGCAAGTAACACAGCAGCGATCTACGACAACATTGAAAGACACAAATCTCGATACAATATTTGCTACAGTAGAAAGTGATGCAGAATAACATCAAAACGGGAAGCTAGTAGAGTTTCCTGCTCTGTCTAAAATCTGCATAATTTTCTGCTGTAAATTAGATTGTATCATGATTGTGCAGTTTAGCAGAGGGTGCGTGTACGCAGGTACCTTAACGGCTATGATCTCTGCGGTCGTGTACGGACTGATCTTATAGTTGTCCACTGATCGCTTCACACCCTGCAATTGCCGCAAAACCTCTTTTTTAATTATCAATGTAATTTTCTATGATAATTTTGTTAAGTCATAAAATAAATAAAACATCAAAACCATCATCATTTCAGCCGAAACACGATTGCCTGAGGCTTTTGTCCAGACAATACTAAAATAAATGTTTAAACCATTTGATATATTTATCGAAAAAATAAACAACGTTCCATAGATCACAGTTTAAAATAACTTTCTTGTCCGAAGAGCTCGAACGTTCAATAATTTTAACTCCAAAGGTAATGGCAATGGCCATCTTTGATTAAAAAATAGATTTTTAATAAATGATTCCCGAAAAGTTAAATTATTGAATTAGGTATGTAGATATTAATACAAAATTGATTGACATAATACTAATGATTAGTTTTGTGCTAACCTTAACTGCAGAGAACACGTCGAAGCCCGGGCTGCCGTGCTCTCCCTTCTGGCCCTTGTCTCCCGGCCGACCCTGGAAATGTTTTTTTTATCATTAGATAATTTTACCAAAGTACTAAATATTTCATCTACGAGTAATTGCTTCGGAAACAAGTGCATACTCACCGGATCACCTTTTGGACCATCCAAACCTATTGGACCCTGAAAACAAAGATAGGTCGTTTAAATAAGAGATTGAAATTTGTTGATGAATATAATTTTTTTAAATAGCCACGGAACGAAAATGATTATTTCAATGAAGTTCTGAAAAGTCATGAATTTGAAGGATAATAATAACTTTATTGTAAACATGCGAAAGGTTAGGTAGGTACAGTTAAGTCAGAAATATAGCGATAGTTTCAGAAGGGTTAAAAGGAAGAAAATACAATCAAAGTTGAGTTTTAAGATAAAATTGAAAATCTCATAGCATTCTAAAGAGCACAATGATTAGTAATTTTGGCGCGACATCGACTAACTTTACCGCTATTGATATCTCTACAGTCGAAGAAGTTAATGCGTTCACCAAAGAGATTACTACTATCAAGATGGTTATATATTAGGACAGAGGAATACGTTAGTCTATAAAACACAACAATTAGTTCGGACACTCCCAAACTCGACACACTTCTGATACGATCTGCTTCAAGTTTATAATAATTATGTTTGCATTATTTTACAACAAAACTAAGTAAACTGTTAACAACTTGTTCGACTTTGCTTATTTTTATGGAGTGTTAGTGAAATAAAGACAAAAAAATATAACATTCTGAAAAAGACTTTCCAGGATTAGCCCATACAAACAGACAAACAGAAAAACAAAAAAATTGGAATATGTTCTGTATCACTTCTTACATCCTATTGACTCGGTTTTTAGCATTTTTTTCTATTTACAGATTTTCGACCTCTAAACTTTCATTCTATAGATATTGACGCTCAAGAAAAATTGTTATGTCTAGATTGTAGTAAGTGAAGGAAGTGGTCTTTCCCAATTCCTTCGGGAAAGAGGCGTGAATATATATAATTATGTATTTCTATATGTAAGAAAAACTGAATGAATAGAAATCTCTGCAGTTCCTTTATTTAATTTTTTACACCAGCTTGCGGCTGGCTTGCGAACCAGGCAGCGGTGGATCTGTCAGAAGTGCGTTGAGTGTCGCTCTTACCATGAACCCTCGCTCGCCTTTCTCGCCCTTGCTACCCTGAAACGTCACAGTGCATGTAGTATCCACCTTACCTCCTCTTAACGCATCAAATCTAACCTAATTTACTATAAAATTGTATATAACACGGTCTATCTCGCGACTTGCACCAAAAAATGAATTTCAAGAATCGATAGACAGAGAACACTGTGCAATGAAAAAAATTGAAGAAACTTCTCGTGAAACGGAAGTCCATAGCCAACTGAAAGACGATACAGTGATTTGTAAATAAAGAAAAGAAGTGAGATGTAGGTATTGAAAATAAAAAAAAACAATTTTTGTGTACCGGAAATCCATTTTTGCCGGGCGCTCCAGTTAAACCCTGCAAATGAAATAAAAAGAAAAATAATACTAAAATGGCTGCGTTTCTGCAAAGTACGTGTATATTCCAGAAATTTTGAGTACAATCTAACTAATCAATATTATTTTTTCATGTGAGCAACTAAGCGCTAACACGTCGTGCTTTAACGCAAGACCCTTAATTTACTGCCGTGCCGTTGACTAGTTTAAATGGTAAGTTGGTTTCTTTTTGATTTAATGTTGATTGGTTTAATGAAGTCTCGACCTGTGGATTGAGTTGAGAGCTGTCTCTTTATAATTGTATTGCTGTATACTCACCGGCGGCCCGGATTCGCCCGTCTCTCCCTTCTTGCCCTTCTTGCCCCGTTTACCCGGCGGGCCCGGTGGACCTGCAACAAATATAAACAGAAAACTATAATTTGAGTATTGATATTATACTAGATGTTCAGATAATATCTAGTCCGTCAATCATTTCGTTTTGCTGGTTTATTGAGACAACATGTGGTAAAATCTACCATAAAAGAGCAAACACACAGAATATGGGGGCAGTCCCCTGCGGGACGGTATCCGAGTTTATATGCAGCCTGTAACACAGGTAGCGCCGGCTTTCTATGGGTCAGGCAGGCTGCATAGAAATGCCCGCGTCTGTCTGTTCGCGGCTTAATTATTTTAGCATAGGGCGCTTAGAGCTAGACGTAAACGTTTTTATTATTACAGCAATATTATGTAATAGAGGGAGGCAGTCCACAAAATTCCCGATGAGGTTGACTCTCTCTTGTGTGACCTCGTCACCTGAACAGCCCTCGACGGGCCGCACTCAGCGCGTGTCGAAAGATTGACGTGCGCCGCTGTCAAGTGGACACCACTTTTAAGCCAAATTCCACCGCAAATCGCAATCGACGATCGAAGGCTGTCATAATTATTGAGAGCATGTGAAATTAATTGACGTCGTGGCCAATCATATTTCGAATCAGAATGAAATTTCATCATCGTGAAAAGGTTGGCTTGAGCCCCTCGGTGGGATGTACCCTTATGAACCGATAAATCGATGGACCGCTAGGAAATATGAAAGTTAATTTACCATTTTCTTTTCATACATTCAACTGTAGCTACGCGCTACGCGGCTGCTACGCCTCGTAGTAACATGCTACGGAACGTATAACACTAATTAGAAAAATGGCGGTGGTTATTGAAAATACGTTTTTACTGAGAAAATATAGCCTTTCAATTAAAATTAAACTGTTTTACAATATCTATTAAAATAAATATATTGAAAATTTGTATTTTTTGATATAGAGATTATAGATCCAATTTATTCATAACATTATAAAATAGTATATACCGTCTTCTTATATTACAATGAGAAATAGCTTCTAATTATTGAAGTATGTTCTCTTAATACGTCTAATTTGGGGAGTAATCAACGCGATTGGCAATATCGAGGGTGCCGACAGCCACCGGCGAGCGGAGCCGGGTGACTAATGAGTCTAATCAACGAATTCCAAATTAGGTTTCTGAAAAATAACTGAAGGGACGAGAAATATCAGAAATTAGTCACGAGTCAAGCAAATATCTTTTGGCCTTGAAATTGAGTAATGGCATAACGGTGTTATAGTATATTACATGTGGAACAGTTTTTGAAATATGAAAATAAATTACATTAAAAAAATCTTTGTTTTTGCAGACACAATACTTAACTTTATACATATTATAAGGTGTGATTGAAAATAAAATACGTATGTAGTTCATGGTTTATTTTTTTACGAGTTGTGATAGGCAATTATAAGCGAGCGGGTTCCGGTGAAGTATTCTTCTGGGATATCTCGCTGACAGGTGACAGGTGACAACTCGAGACACTGTACTTCGCCGTTGAAGTAGTTTGTTTTGTCAACCTCCTATTTGTAGCCACTTTTTGTACTGAGATGTGACTACTTTATTTATTTATTTATTTATTAAACTTCATTGCACAAAATACAATAGGCGGGCCTAATGCCATTCGGCATTCTCCACCGGCCAACCACAAGGCAAACAGAGAAAAATCAAAGCGGGTGCACGCACAATAACTAAGTATGACTATTACAAAATAGATAAAAAAAAAACTAAAACTAACTAAATAATACAATACATTTATATAAAACATATACCTACTTAGATAATGTAAATAACTACATATATTAAACACGAGTGTTAAGAGTATTAAACATAATTACATACATAAAATACTTAACAAAAGGCGAAAACCACACTACAGTAAAGAGGAAAATTACTGGGACATTTATTGATTACCTACTATGTAAGGGACTTGTTGAGATGATCGTAGACTAGTTTTTTAAAAACAGTGCGATTTGGAGCCTTACGGATATTTACAGGTATAGAATCCCAAAGCCTTGCTGCCTCCACCGTGAAAGAATTTTGACGGAAGCCAGTCCTACACACAGTGCTGCAGAGCAAAAGATTATGAGAAGACCGCAAGTGAAGACCATGGGAGTCACGGAGGAGGGTAAACCGGGACTTGAGATACTCAGGGGCCAACTGATCATTGAGGATAGTAAATAAGGTGGTGAGAATTCGTAGTTGACGTCGCTGACGTATTGGAAGCCACCCTAGTTTACGACGACACTCGGAAATATGGTCGTATTTGCGCAGACCAAATATATACCTAATACAGCGGTTTTGGAGTCGCTCAAGCTTATCGAGAAGATTATAAATTATTAAACAATAATTATAAGTGCTTTGATGATACGAATATAAATAACTTCAACGAATCAAGAGCTGGAACAGTCAAGAAGCATTATAAGATCATTCTGACACTACTGTGTGTTCAAGCACCTTGTTTATGAAATAACTTGAATATTAAATTTACAAATATGACTGGAAATAGCAAAAAAAAAGAGTTATTTATTAAGAGTAGTAACCAAGCAATCGTTCCAAAAAGAGAAGTTGTATAATTTTGCAGGTTATTGTCTAAATATATCATTGTCATTGAAAGGGTTTGAGAACTCCCTTGACCCTTGCGACAATATAAATCGTAAGCGATCCAAACAATGATTTAAAGTAATATATTGTGAAGCATTTCGTGTTATTTGGGAGGCGGCCCTTGTCACGCGGCGGGCATCGAACGGGCGGGGGCGATTAGCATCACAACGGCCGCACGCGTTTGTCGCGATGTTATTTGACACCCGATGGCTCGTCATATCGATATGAAAGGCTGAAATACTTGCTCTTACCACAGACATTTCATAACAAAAGGACGGGATAGAAAGCAGTCCGCCCTGATATTCCATTGTTCTTTATACTAAAGAATGTGAATAGCGAGTGGCGCTTCTAATGCTCTAAACATCGTTAACGGGGAGGATCTTTCTTTATAATAAAAAAAATCGTAAAATTGCTTCCAGGCAAACATTAATAAATTATGTAGTACCTAACTCAAAACCCTGTGTAGCAATACAGACACTAAATCTTAAAATTAATGATAGTGGATCGTAGCAAGTGGAAGGAAGTGGTCTCTGCCTACCCCTCCGGGAAAGAGGCGTGAGTTTATGTATGTATGTATGTAGTTAAAAGGACTACCAGAAAATCAATCTGATCAAATTAGATTTATGAATAAAAAAATATTATGTGGGGCCATCCAACAAATGGCCTCAAACTAGGCAGAGCCTTTACTATGGGTGTCAGACAGTTGATAATCATACTAATATTATAGAGAAGAAAGATTAGTATTTTTGTGCGTGTGTATCTTTGTAATGAATAAACTCAAAAAATACTAAACTTATTTCAAAAAATCTTTCACTATTAGAAAGCTACATTAACTCTGAGTAACTAAAGCTACCCTTTACCGCGGGAAACAGTCTCATTCCCACGGGAAAAACCGTTAACGCGGGCGGAGCCGCGGCGGAATGCTAGTAATATATTATAAACATACAAACATCCAGACACAACGCAAACACAAGTGGCCATCATACGAATGTTTGTCCTGGGCGAGATTCGAACCCGCAACTCTGTGCTTTGAAGGCAGACTTACTACCATCTAGGCTACGGGGCCGTCATGAATAATTCAAAATATCGAATAAATACAGTTAGTAAGCATACATACATCTGTTACTAATTGCTTAGGTCAATCATCAATCAAAAAGTTTTAATACTTTTGGATACAACTTACCTTTTCCGAGTAAAAACAAGTTCTCCTTCTTTGATAAAATGAAATATAGCTATTAGTTGGATGCACGCGAGATCGGAGCGGTTGTTGAGGAGGTTCGGTTGGCGGGGCTCTAAATCAGGTGGTTCCGGTTATAAATCAATGATTAGTTCAGGAGCGACCACCCACTTCAAAATTCGATGAAATATGCCTCCGGTATTAACATATATTTTGTGATCTCTTGTAATAATGTCAACTTACGATACTAATTAAATTAAATGTGTTCGTTCTGTCGTAATGTATTTTCGTGTTATTTATGTGCTTGAGTGAATAAACAAACGAAAACTTTTAAGGAACAAATCATAGCGGTGCGTGTCTCGGGGATATAAAGGGGTGAGTAGGGCCGGTGACACTCGTAAACCCTTCCGTCACCGGCGACTGAAGCCATTCCATCTGCAGTCGCGATCTGATAAGCTTTTCGAAAGAACTACCTACATTATACAGGATGATAGGAAAAGTCTCATTAATTACCTTTTAGACCAGGTATAGTATAGTGTTAGTGACGTAAAAAAAAATTTTTTTTTGTTGCATTTTATTACTATTTTTAAAATCTGCTCTACGCATCAAAGTTTTTTCATCTAACGCCGCCGCTCGCGCAAACAATCACGTAGCGGCTAGTGTAGCTGCGCGTAGTGTAGAATGAATGAACTTTGCCGCGTAGAGCAGAATATTATAAATTAAAATTAAAATTCGCAATTTAAAAATTGTTTAATTTTATAATAATTGGTCCACACCGCTTACACATTACTGGATATAAAGGATAATGAGACTTTACCTTCTACCATGCATACTTACAACAACAATCTAATATAAATATGTACATTATTATAAAGTAATTCACACTTATGAGAGCTCAAAATCATACTATAATTTGATAAGTTAAAAAATAAATTAATGCTTTGCTACTATCCGTTATAATTTACTAACCGACTTTATTTTTGTTTAATATTCAACAACGACACAAACACATACATTTATTATTCTTCACATTGCGTATCATTTTCCAATAAAACGATATTAACCGGTGTTTTCAAATTGGCCCTTAAAAATGAATTAAACGCAATTGAGTTTAACGGTTGGTAGTCACGACAAGATTATTGGAGTCCCCTTAACTGGTTCGGGTTCAACGAGTGCTGTCATCGAGGCACTCTGGAAGGTAAACATTCCCGTCGCCGTATCGACATAATATACGTGTCACGGGCTCAACACACGTCAACACCAGGACCTATTTATTCGTTAATAAAAACGCGAGTATGTGCTGTGGATCGAGATCGCGAGCGCGAGGGTAGGTCTTGGCAGTAGACAATGGGCCATGAGATGAGTTTGGAATTACTTTTTCAACTTTTAATAGTTTAATGTATGCGTAGTTCCGAATGTAACTCACATGATATTCTCACGACTTCCATGACACTAACATTTTGTATTACCTCTTTGCCCCGTTCGAATTGCTTTTGTTGAACAACATCATTACATTTTAATTAAATATCGAAAGATAATTATTTTTACATTCTAAAAAAAAGACATTTTAGAAACTTTATCAACGATTTTTGCGAAACAAATGTTACTGATTCAAATTTTAAATTGTTTTGAGTCTGATATAAATGGGCCATGTAGTAGTTGGTAGTTGGGCGCAGGAGGGAGTTGCTCCGGTCTCGGGCGCATTATGCAGGCCGGCCGGTATCGCCTCTGCCGTGTTATTGCAGGCACTCCTCTCGCAACACTCGCAAGTGGATCTCCACTCTACTTGCTGTACTGCTCTTCACTGGGATTTGAAAACAACTGATGCTGTTTTACTAACATTGTGTGTTAAGCTTTTATTGTAATCTCCCTTTACTTCTTTTTATTTTCTTAGAATCTATGAAATCGAACCTTCAAGCAAATCCTATTATCAATTTTATTAAAATGGCTTATGTACTCGTAGTTAGGTGAAACTAAAAACTTTTATAAAATATGGCAGGGCGCATCGAATATTCTGTGTCGTCAGTGATCTTTTTTTCTCAAATTCAAGTTCAAAAGGTCTCTTTCATAATTTTATGGCAGAAACTGAGGCTTAAACAATCTACATGCTGTGTATTTGGCCGGGGGCTGTGATGATAGTAGCTGATTACAATAAAATGCTCCTTACCTTGTTAGTTTATGAAACTACCGAGGAGGATGGTACATTAATTCCCGGTAATTTAATATCGTTCGCCACAATCGTACCGCGGGGCTAGAACAAGCCCAGCCGCAGGCTCGGCTCTCATTCATCTCCTCGGACGAGGATCCGACAGCTTGTCCAGAGGCACAGCGAGTAACCATTGTTTCTCAATAAAGGATTTCATATTTTATCTATTTATGTAAAAACTACTAGTCGTAGCTGCTTTGCATATTCATTCACAGGTTTACGTGTAGATTATTGTCAAACATCATCATGAGTCGTTAAGCCTAAGCCTGAAGGCTTATGATTAAATACCTATACACATTTTTAATCAAAAAGTACCTGAAAAAAAAAACTCTTATGTTTTGACCACCAACACTATTAATTGTGGTTCAAGGAAGTCTATCTATATCAGCTTTATCAAGGGGCATTAGTAATGTTAATCTAAATAAATTGATAAAAAAATCTGGCAGAAGGTTAAAACTGCAAACGCTAAACAACGGTTATAAAACCCAATGTTTTAAATGGAATTTATTAAAACTATCTCCGGATGACGTCACAAAAAGCTCAACGATCACGCGCAGAAAATGGATCGCAAAAACTGCAACTGGTTAAATATTGTCGCGTTCTCAGACCACAAGCTGCAAAGCGCTGCGATACAGCTATTTTCAGTTTTACTTGTAGGACTTAAGGTTAAAGTTAGAGTGAAGATACTCTGGTAAACTTGACTTCGCGAGGCAGACTAGTTTTTTGTGGACAGCGAGCACTTGAGGAGTCGCGACGTCACGACGTACTGCTCCCTACTGCTGATTTACTGTAAGAGGAAAATATCCGCTTTCCTTAAGTACATTTTGAGATTTATCCTTCAAGCTTTAGTACTATAAAAGCCCTTTCATTAGCTACTCTTTTAAAAGTTTCAAGTAAAAGATGCATCGGGCGGAGGGAGCAACTCGACAAATTGAGCGAGTGAAACTGCTAACATTGTTGGCAACTTGCTGATTGGCCTGTTCGACTCATACGGGTATAATAGAATAGGTCCTAGTTTTACTTTATGTCTGAAATGTACATTCTTAGTTCTAATAGCTAAAATTGTTAATTTAAGTTTTGAAAATGCTTCTTTGAACAAGGCTCTTTAAAGCCGGGTGGACATGGGTAGAGTAGATAAACGGTTGAGTTAGCCAGTAGCTTAGGGTAAAATACGGTCAGCTGGAGAAATAACTCTAAGGTGTAAAGCTCGCAGCTACGCTTTGTTTTCTTCAGTTTTGTGTCCAGGCATGAAGCGGAGACCAAAGCAAACCCTAATTATTTTGTATTATTTATTTGGTCCACGTACTGTAAATTAAAAAAAGCTTTTTGATGTAGCTTTTCGTTGATTCACATTGCAACAAGGTATCGAGTGTCCCGTGCCGAGCCCCTCTCTCCAATCGGTGGGGGTAAAACGCGGAAAAACAGCCGCTTAACGAAATTATGTCCCCGCGAGGGCTGATGATGTTTATATGCAATCAGCGCGAGGGTAGCGGGGTGCGGGGTGCGTATACAGGTAAATACCGGTGCAAATTTGAAACATCCTGTACTATAATTTGCACCAAATAAATATCGTGTGTATTTTGGTGTTGTTATATGTTT
Source organism: Teleiodes luculella (assembly GCA_948473455.1). NCBI lineage: Eukaryota > Metazoa > Arthropoda > Insecta > Lepidoptera > Gelechiidae > Teleiodes > Teleiodes luculella. Next base: position 15,655,954 of record OX419592.1, on the reverse strand, counting down.
GTCAAATATTGCATTAGATAAAATCAATCGTAACCACATTAAAATTCACTGTTACATGCGTTTCAGATAGGATGAAATCGAGTCTACCCTTATCAACTAATCTCATGTTAACAGAACTTTTTAATAGTGATTTGTAGGTTTTTTCAGTATATTTTCTGTCTTCCTTTTATTAGCTGTAAAGATTTATTCTATATGCAGCGTTTTCGCAAGGAAATATTCTAAATTCATGTTATTTTTAGGCGTTGATGATTCCAAAAATATGTATAATGAAATCGATTGAGATTGAGCAGCCCGTCTCTACGCAAATCACATATTGGGACGGCGCAGTACGAGAAGATGCCGCAATGCAATTTATTATCCACCCTTCACGGCAACAACTTGCGTGCTTTTATTCCCCATTCACGTTTATGATATTATCACAAAATGTCTTCTGTGTTATGCTACAGCTACTAGAACGTATTTAAATTTCTAAAATGTTGCGCTATTTAGCACCAAAAAAATGCATGTAATTTTGTTGCGCTTTAGATAGAGGCTTGCAGGAAATGTTAGTTTTAAAATTGAAATGTCTTAGATTTACCATCAAAATTTAGGTTCAAACACTTTGGAAGTCGCATAGGATGCATCTATATTTGAATTCGTAAAGCTTAGCCGTGACGACTCCGATTTCAGAAAACGGTATTCCAGACTTATTTAAAGTCCAGTCTCTCATTGAATTGTACAATAAGCGATGTGGCTCACGTCTGGTGTCAGGAGGCACGCAATTAATAGAACATTAAAGTGATATCGCGGGGAGCGGGGAGCGGGGGAGGGTGTGGTTAGTATTCCGGCGGCGAGCCGCGGCATTCCGGCGGCTTCTTCATTAAATACGAGACACCTCCAGCCTCCAGCCAGCACCACTGCAGATGAGCTCGCCGAGAGGGACCGAAGGTCGGCGGTATGAATATTCAACGCTACAAGCTCATGTAGGTACTCCTTCGAGAGGTTCGGACCTATAGACTTAATGGAGTCTAATAACCACTCTGGTGGCTGTCGTAGAGATTTGGTATTTTTATTTGGTACATTTTGTCGTTGAATCTAAACAATAGCATGAAGGTATTCTTTTAAGTCACGTGATGCTGATGCTGGACAGATACATAATACTAATTACGTTTACCCCACATCTAAACGACTTTTATGTCTTAATATAAGTGTACAATTGATCCTTGAAACTCTTTGAGTCTATTCTTACAGTATTTGTAAAGACTGAAATTGCTTTCTTGCAGGCAGGCGGCGATACAACAATTCAAAACACAAACAAAACCACTTCCCTTATTATATTACCGTTTATAAAGTGCCGAAAGCTGTACTGAACTTAAAGCTATTATAGGGTGAAGAAAAACATAAACTTGTTTGAGATTAAAGTAGCGGCAGCGGCGCAGCAAGTTGCGGAGAGGATGGCGGGGCTTGCGGGCCGCGGGGGCGATTGGGAAACTTTGCAAATAACCGCGCGTTGTCTATTAGCCCCGGTCTCCCCACAACCCGACCTCTAATGTAAAACACACAAGGTCGAATATAGACCAATTTTGTGAGAACAAAAGCTGGATAAAGTTCTCGAAGGTAATTTCAAAAATGTTGCAGGAATCTCGATTTGATCTTTTATTTAATATTACAAATAAAAAACACAGCAACCGATTCCGACTTTCTGACAGAATAAAGAATCAAGTTATTTTTACGACTTCCGCACAAAAAACGTGCAACAAAGCCTTCCGGAATAAGCTTTATGAAGTGATATAGAGAACTTTATTTGGTGTGTTTTCATATATCCTGTGCGGCTATAAATCTCGCGTGGAGCAGCTTTTCATTACGCTGCTGGTTGCAGCGAATGAGAAACAATATAATAATATTTATATACTTACTATATTAACAAATAGTAACTAACTCATTTTACTCCAAAATTTACAAAGTAAGTCGGTGGATTTGTTTTGAAGTATGAATTTACAATATTTATATATATTTTTTATTATATTTTTTTTGTGGTGTGAAAGGTAAAATATTAATCGTTTTAGTGTCGAATCTTACAGTCGAGATTCTTTTTTTTTGACATAAAATCTAACACTACCATACTCTGTTCATTAGTGTCCATAGTTAAAGCGTTTTTACTAACTTAGTGTTTGACAACATGAGAATATTTTTTACAATTAATTATACCTACACATTTTTATTTTCGTCGTCATCTTCATGTGAACCAATGAAGTTAATAGTAACTTTGACATGTATTGTACACTCATTAGAGACGTGACAGAGTTTTCTTTACAAAATTTAATCTCAAGTAAAATAATATTAAAAATAAAAATGCTGCAACGAAGTTACCGGACATACCTACCGCTTATATTCCGCTTATTCCAGACCGAACACGTATTATTTTATGTTAATTCAGGAGTCCTCCAACTTCCCAATTTGCGCAAACAGATTGTTTTCAGGGAAAATTCAATTGGAATTTATCTGAGCGTCGCGCGCACATAATGAAGGGGCTTAATACGGTATCGGTAAACATTAGCATAAAGTATTCGCAAAAATTGCGTTCCGTGCGCGAACAGTCAGCGAGGAATCTTAATATCCCCGCTCTCCTCGCAACACCCGGGCCCCTAGGGCCCTAGGCTCCCGCGGGCCGCTTCACAATGGGCCACTGCCAATTATTGGGTTGATTATCTAATACTGCTTTTGTCAGATTTTTGTTCATATAAAAATATATCGTTATTTGCAGAATTATGCGGTGTATTTATTAATTTAATATAAAACGTCAGTACATATATTTAAAGCTGTTAAAGTATTAAGATTACATGTATATAAGTACACGTAAATCGCTTTAAAAGAGATTCCTGCTTACCTGATGTTTAATTATTAATTGGAAAATGTCTATTTATTTCATTTCACACTATAATAAATAAATAAAAGTTCTGGAAAAAATTGAAAAAGTGAGTAACTAAACGGACCCTCAGAAAAAAACTATAGAGCCAGAAAATAAAGATAAAAAATAAATAAAACTGTTTTATTTTCTGTATTTTCTAATCTGCCTAGTAGGCAGTTTACCTATATTGTAGTATAGGATAGATAAGCAAGCAAGCATAGGATATAAATTATCATTTATTTCAACCTTCTCTGGCCCATAGCACCCATAGCACAGATAATAGGTACTATATACTAGTCCCATAGTGTAGAGGTCGGGGCGCAGAGGCCTCAAGACGCGCGCGATTAAGTACCATTTCGTCAACGGGTTTTGAATGATGGTCAGGCCCATCATTCATTTATTGAGCAGACGACGCCGCGATATGAGACAACTCACAAAAATAGTTCTCTCAATTAAAAACAGATACGATACTTGTAGAAAGTTGTTCAACTATACTACTCCACAGACGAATGCTGACTTACGAGAAATGTGTTGACTTTATGGACGGTCTTTGCCTTTGGCGTCGGAAAATGGTTTTTATTAGAATGTTACTTAAAATAAAAACCTTTGGCTGAAGTATCAATTTGTAGCATAATAAGTGTCTCAAAATGTGATCCATTCATATCAGTTTCTTTTTTTCCGGAATCAATTATTATTCATTTATACTTACATCACAATAACATGTGTATTTTGTTAAGTAAATATCAATAATAAAATAAACAACAATATAAACTAAAACAGAAATTTATTTTCGTACACAATCTCGTCAACGTTTCCAACAATCTTTTTATGTCATCAATCAGGTTACCATGTAAATTAAGCCACCGTTCGGCTAGTGAACAATTTAAATTACCTTTTGGCAATAATGTTGAAGTGTGAAATTGCATTCAGAACACTCTAATACAATTATGCAGGCTGCCTACAAACCACAATACATTTAGAGCAGGTGCTAGTAGTTGGCGCAGCACGCGCGAGTTAGCATAACGTCTGAATATTCGTAAGCGCGATCTGCATACTCCCTTGAATCCGGCCGTTTTGTCACACGAACTGATCTTAGCTCATTTCCATACATTAGCATTTCTTCAGGCTCGGGAGGAGTCAGGGCTGCGGCGGTGGCGAGGATAATTGCACTTGACGTTATTGTAGCGACACCCCTTGTTTATGGCGATGACGCCGCGGAGACTCCAAACAACCGGAATATTAAACTGAAGGGAGCGATGCGGCCCGCGGTACCTAACGCACAACTCCGGCGTCACAGTCGGTTTCTTGTTGTTTTACGACCTGATTTCAATAAGAAAATGCAAACTCAAGGTAATGATTTTAAAGTCAACAAAGAATTTTATACACAGAAGATACTTGACTATAACCATGTATCTATGAAGTGAAAATCTAGGCTAAAATAGGTAGGTATTATTTTTCTTTGAAGTTTCAAATACGGTACTTTAATTTACAATTATTTTAGCTCTGTTAAACCTTCTACGATTAACGTTATACGGTGTATTTCGTATTCGCTATAATTGTGAGATTTGACAATGAGTCAAGTTTTTGGAAAAGGTCAGCTGTCAGTTTTCCGCTTGGCACCTTCAAAGTGAGTTCATCAATATGGTAAAATTAAAACCACTTCCTATCTCTATTCTATCTTCAGTTTGTAGGAATATTGTCATCTGAAGCGACACAAATTTAATTGACCAATTCATGAATATTATTATTATTTTTCACATTTTAATTATTAGTAGCTTTTGGTTTACGTCACAACAATTCACAGTACATTCAGCTTTGCTCTTTGATCACCAGCAACAAAGCCCGTCACAACTCTGCTGCCGGCAATTTTCCTGCCTAATGTAAGTAAAACATGTTTCATTAAACCAGAAACAATAATAAAAAATATTCCACTCAGCTTAAAATAAATAATAACTGATTACATTTTAGGTAATTTAATAGCAACAAAATTCATCTTTTTCTCTGTTTTCTTTAACTAGTTTTTGTGGTTATGCTTCAAGGCAATTAGGTTTGTGAACAAAATGACTCCTCCAACCAGACAATTTTCTTGAATTACTTAGTCGAGTAGACAAGCTTATTGTGGTTGTAAAGTGGCTTATAAATAACACTGACTATAACATTAGAATTAAAATTAAAAACGGCCTAGATTATTAGCCAACTGCTGTTACGTGTACAATTTTAATGTTTGAAAATAATAGGGTATGCTTTTTGTTGGTGAATCTACGTATTCGTTAAATTCGTTTAAATACCTACACCGTAAAGGTTTTCTTCTACTACATTGGTAGTGGAAATAATTCATGAAACTGAACAATTTTGCCAAAAAATAAAAATTCTGTTTGTATGGAAAGTAGAAAAATAAAAGTAAATCACCATTTTACACTTTATAACTTCATTTTACTTTTATCCAACTCAAAAACTCCCCATTGCTGGAAGCCGCCGTTTTTACGTCAAAACTAAACCATCGACAATCTTTTACTTTAAAAGAAGGCCAACCTCCTATTCTCCATCAATAAACTCACAGCCCTGTTTATTAGCTTTTTAGTACTAAGAGTCCGAAGCTCCGTTCGGGCAAAACGCGACCACTCGGGTTTTGCCCACCTTACTCAAGGAAATTTAACAAAGAGATAGTAAAACCAAAACAAACTCCACGCTGCCGCCGTCAAATATATGAATGATATGAACAAGACAATGCTAATAATAATCTTGTTAGCGTGTGCACAAATAAACGTCTGTGGTGAGTAATACGTGGCACAATATGCGCCGCGACAGATCACGGGCTGCAGCGAATGCAAAGAGAACAAGTGGCATGCTGGAATAAATCCGTGCATCACGCTTGTGTGATCGACGCCGTAATATGTTATATTGCAAGCCAGAGAAAATAGTTTAGTGTTGGAATGAGAAACATTAACAATTTTTCTGAAAATAAAATTGATTAGAACTGGGTCATAAAGAGTTGACATAACAATTCATTTTACATATTGTTCTATTAGATCGATTTTTGAGATAAGTATTATAATTATTAATTCTATTGCTTTGTTTAGGCAAGTCCGGTGAAGCTTGATACGTTGATTTGGCGATACAAGACAACAACTTTATTTGTAATTTATTTTCACCAAGTCTTAGTAACAAGTACGAAATAAGCGAGAGTTTACACGTTTACAATTAGGCTGTAAATAATTCAAATTTTTAATCCATAAAAAATGCAACTTGGACATGAAAAACAATATTAATAGTTGTAATATACCTGGCGGCTCGCACGCGTCATCGTTCCGGCCCACTAATTGGCCGCGAGGCTATTTGTCACGACCACCAAGGCGTGAACTTTAATCGCCTGCACTCCACAAACGACAAATTTAAAACTCCCCTAAACACTGGCGATTTCAAAAAAGTCTATGAAATTCTGGAAGCGTAACAAGAAGCTGTGCATTTGTAATGGCACTAGTTGGGACGATTTATCGTTGCCATATTGCGAGAAGAAATATGCAGAGAGGAGCCAGGATTATTAAGTTGGTGGCTCGGGGGACGTTGAATCCGCAAAGAAAGTGCAAGAAAAACTGGCGACAGACGAAACAATGCTTCTGGCAAACTTAATACGAGCAACAAAGACCATTTTATGAATCAACCTACCCTCTACTAGTAAACTACAAAATATTCTCTAGAACGTTATGCAAAAAGACTTACAAAATAATAAAATATGACTGCGATTTTGAAATATACCAACATGCTTAACCCTTCAAGTACTTCAGACATTGTTGCAAGTTGTCGAACGAGTCTTCTGAAATGTAACGATGACAGATACACAATATAAACAGTCGGGAGATGCTTTTGATCGAGTCTTGAGCTAAATTAGGAGCGGAGTAGACCCAGTAGCTGAGAAAAACAAAACTTGAGAGATGGTGACGTGATGAGCGATCGACCGAGGGCTGCAGGCTGCAGGGCCAATCCAATCAGTATTGGATCACGATCTCGAGATGACAGATTTGAGAATTGTGCACGCGTTTTGAGTACCTAGTTTACTTTAAATGTATGAAGATGGAAATGTTTACCCGTCAGGTACGCATTTAACGCATTCTGTAAGAAACCTGCCGTAGGTAGTAATAGTGTTTATTAGCGAGAACGCAGCAGGGCGTTTGCGTGCGAGCTGCGAGGTAAAACGACAACGCAGGAACAATATTGCGAAGTGAGCGCGGCGGGGCGTCCTCTAAATCGGTGGCATTGGCACGCGGCAGGTTCGTTCTACATATTTTAGTAGACACCAATTTTGTATTCACAGTAGCGACACGAGAATATTACGAGCTTAATAGCACGAGTTGCTATAAAAATAAAGCGGCTCTACACATATAGGCCATTTCAGCTATGGAATGGTCAGCGAATTTCACGAAAAGAATGAGTCAAATTAAGAATGTCTCGAAACAGTGTAGCGCAGTGCGGAGGGACGCGGAATGTCTCGGGGCAGTATATTACATTCCTCGCAGACAACAATTCGCTCATTAGATCTGTGGGGATTCTAAAGAGACGCTACCAAAATGATGTCCAGCAACAACATTTCCTGCGTAACGTGAAAATGATAATTGAAATGATATACAACGCCTATATTAGTCTTTATATTCATTAAAATAAATTTATAAAAATGTTGCAATAAGAAATAAAACTAAATTAAAAGTGGACGTAGAATTTAATAATATTATAAAGAGCTGTTATTCAGTAAGTTATAAGGTGGTAGACTTTGTTTTTGGCATAAAGCAATACAATCGAAAATTTGCTTTCTCAAAACAATGAGTTCGAGTAAAGTGACATTTAGCGTGGGTGTGAGCAGCTCGATAAAAATGAAAAACGAGGCGTCAATGGCGGCGCGTCCGTTCTCGCGACCGAAACAATTAAATCCTTTTGTTGGGCGCATTAACTGTGCTATGGGCTGTACGTTGGCCGAAATCCTGTCGCAGTAAGTTATCTGAGCGATATCGCGGATCCAATTAAGCGGCACGTCGCAGTTTAAAATAAAATAGGACGCCGTTCAAAAAAGCCGGCGATGCGTTTAATACCGCGCAGCTTTGTCGCTGTTAATAGCATTTTTCCGAGCGCAACGCGATCCCAGCGTTTTCCCGACAGATCTAAATACATTTAAAAAGCACCTAGGTAACTGCGATCTTCCACAAACATAAAACATCAGTTTCAAAACGTTACATAATAATATTGCCTTCCGAGAATCACCGATTAACATTTAGACGTATTAATAAACATAAAACCCTATGGACATGCGGTTTCTAACAGTTAGATTGCGTTTCATTGAAATTGAGCACATAATATTTGATAATACCTAGTTAGGTATTCTTAGGACATAAATTATCAAATAATTTATGCAAATATAAAATTGACGAAAGATGGACAAAATTACGAATTTTATATCAAGAAGGCGTGATTCAAAAATATGTATTATACGTAAAAATATATATTACGGATATAAATTGATGATGATGATCGGAAGCGGTCAGATACGCAGGATATATTCGTAATAAGCGAGCGTAGCGGATATAAATTATAATTTAATTTATAATTATAATTAACTAGCTTCCCGCCCGCGTTAACAGTTTTTCCCGTAGAAATAGGTAGCCTATGTTACTCAGGGTGAATGTAGCTTTCTAATGGTGAAAGAATTTCTGAAATCGGTTCAGTAGTTTCTGAGTTTATTCATTACAAACACACACACACACACACACAAAAATACAAATCTTTCCTCTTTATAATAATACTAGCTTTTCGCCCCGCGGCTCCGCCCGCGTTAAATTGTTGACAATTTTTTTTTTTTATTTTTTTTTTTTATAAAAAGTACCCTATGTTACTTCTAGTACCTCCCAGGATATGTGTAAAAAGTTTCATGATGATTCGTCAAGTAGTTTTTGCGTGAAAAGGTAACAAACATCCACGCTTTCACATTTATAATATTATATATAATATATTAAGGTGACAATGGGCCCAGGTTGTTAGAGTCTTTGACTCGCTTATGCAATTTTTTGCTGAGGGGAGAGGTAAATCCGGAGGTTTGTCCACATTTATACGGAGGTTCTTTGTGTGCCCTCACAAAAAAGGATGGGGGTATAAGGCCAATTGCGGTGGGCAATGCGATCCGGCGTTTAGTTGCCAAACTGGGCTGTCGAGCTGTGAGGTCGGACATGGCATCATACTTACAACCACATCAGGTGGGTTTTGGAACACCCCTCGGGTGTGAGGCGGCCATACATGCGGTCCGATCTTTTGCTTTGTTGGAAGGTAGCAATGACGTTATAGTCAAACTTGACATTCGGAATGCATTTAATAGCATAGACCGGGAAGCAATCTTGTCAGAAGTGAAAAGTCTGATGCCTTCGGTTTACCCCTTTCTGTGTCAGTGTTACTCCTCTCCAAGTAACCTTGCCTACAATGACCACTCGATCCTATCCCAGGTAGGAGCGCAACAAGGGGATCCTTTAGGGCCACTAATATTCAGCTTGGCGATACACAAAGTTGTATCTTCGCTCAGAGCCCCCCTTAACATTTGGTACTTGGACGACGGTACCATAGGTGGAAATCCGGATGTAGTGGAGAACGATATTTTGTCCCTCTTGCCGGCACTGAAGAGTTTAGGCTTGGAGGTGAACTCGGCTAAGTGTGAACTTTATTCGTGTGGTGATTTGGCTTTGAGCACCCGTGATAGGTTCGCATCTTTAATTCCCGGTATCAGAATTGTGGGTAGGGATAGTTTTAATCTCTTAGGTGCCCCTATTTTCCCGGAGGGGGTTGTTGAGTGCTTGCAGCTTAAGACGCGGATCCTGAAGTCTATGTTGGAGCATTTTAAACACCTGCCGGCACACGTTTCTTTGACCTTGCTCAGGAGCTGCTTTGCGATGCCCAAGCTAACCTATATAGTGAGGACGACTCCTACGTGGCAGTTCCCGGAAGAAGTGGTAAATTTTGACACCACTTTAAAGAGTATTTTGGAGGAGACGCTCAATGTTAGCCTGTCCGAGTCTCAATGGTGTCAGGCAAGTCTTCCAATCAGACATGGGGGCTTGGGTGTTCGCCGTTTACGTGAGGCTGGCCCTATTGGTTTTTTAGCTTCGTCGCATGGGGCTGCGGAGCTAGTCGCTCGCATTTTGTCCACTGATGGTGGCGAGCTCCGCATCCCTTTTGCGACTGAGGCCCAGGAAGCTTGGTCAGCTTTGTGTCCCGGCGCCAATTCTCCGGACAAACCAGAGAGACAAAGGATGTGGGACGAAATTACTTCCAAGCATCTTTTGGCCGGGTTGGTTGCTGAGGGATCCGGTTCTGAGATGGCGCGTCTTCTCGCTGCTGGCAAACCCGAGTCGGGTGCCTGGTTGCATGCCTTACCATCCCCCTTTATGGGCACGCTGCTAGACGATGACTCGCTTAGGGTGGCTGCTGCGTTGCGCCTGGGTTGCACAGTCTGCGAGCGTCATGCATGTGTGTGTGGTTCTGTGGTAGAACCCAATGGGCACCATGGTTTGAGCTGCATCCAATGTGCTGGACGGCGACCTCGACATAGCGCTATAAACGTGTAACGAGGTGCACTGCGTGCTACCTCGTTGCCACGTTTTTCTACTTCATTTCTCACCTCATTTACCATTTTCATCTAAATTCAAATATGTTTAATTTTGGAATTCATTCAAAATCATCCGTCAATCATCCTTTTTCATCAGTCAGTCATCCATTTTTCGTCAGTCGTCCACCTTCTACCTTTAGGCCAAGTACAACACGGCCATACTTCTTAAATGTATTCGCAAATATTTGTTGTTATCTTTATTTAAACTCTCGAAATATATATTAACTTAGTAACAGTGAACGCCGGCTTTTATTCCAATTCCACAGTGTGTGTTGTAGTGCAGAACCTTCCTTTCTTCTTATCTACGTATTAACGTGGTTACTCCGCTGGCTTGCCCCACGTTGCGAGCCGCGGGTGTAACACTGGCGCCCTCCGGGAAAATCGAAACCCCCCCCTATTCTTTTTGTTAAAGGTATTTACATTTCTTCAATCCAACTTCTGCTGGGCCCCTGCAAGGCCGTGTACCTTCGACAGTCACCACGGTTGCTGTCAAGAAACCCCCCTTCAAACCTGTGACGACTTGGCTGCCTAGTTGCGCACGGCTTCCTGGTTGCTGCACGACTGCCTGGTTGCGGACGGCTGCTCCAACCTCCGTAATCACGCCTGAGGGCCGCCCAGGACCAAGGCGTGCCGCGGGCGTGACACCAGTGGCTTCGATCGCAAATTAAACTATCCCTTACCTCTAATTGTAACCCCAAGAAGAAAACAATAATGCATGTTATTTAAACAATAAAATTTATTTAAAACACAATATTATAGTTAGGTAGGATTTTCTTCCAGGATCTTCCTTTCTTTGTGTGTTTTATGTGTGATTTTATTCGTGCAATTTCCATTCCCTGTCATCCATATATTATTGTAGTCCATATTTTATTTATAATAATATTTCACCTGTAACAAACACTAACATTATATTTACTTTACAAACACATTACTCCCACTGATCAGACAAAAAGACCTCCACGTTACTTGGGTTGGTCACAAATGTGACTGGTACTAATGCCCTTGTAACGGCGGAAATACACACACATAAGACGCTAGGCTCTAGAGGCCGACTACAGCGCCTTATTTTATTTACATATTTTTTACCATACAACATCATATCCTACAGTATTACTTACCTTTGTTCATATTTTAATATTTCCAAATATCTCATTTTCATATCATTTATAATTGTTTACTATAACTAGTAACATCTATCAAATTTGACTTACTACACTGACACACCACAATCATAGACACAAATTCCTTTTTCTTAACTAAATTCTCTTTACATAGCTCAATATGGAACCTTCTGAGTTAAATAAACCAGAGGTTCTATATGAACTAAAAATCAGAAATGTAGACCATGCTACGACCCAAACCGCGGAAGAATTGCGAGAAATGCTCGTTTCCGCAATCCAATCTCACGCGACTATTGTAAATGTTAGCCCCAATAATTTTGAAACGGACAATACCGACATAATCAGGTGCCTCGCCCTTTTAGAAGCGTGTCTAAATTCCTTTCCCCAACGTAGGAATAAAATTCCTACCTACCTTTCCCATATTAAAAATCGCTTAAACCTCATTGACTTATCCAGTGACTCGCTTACTACCGATCAGCTTACAGTTTATAATTCCCTTTTTAATAAACTTACCCAATACGAATCACAATATTTCGCCCTTACTAATCCCACATCCCTACCCACAACTACGTACCACTCAGCTGAGTCTGTACAAGCCCTCCCCGTTACTAATTACTTTGAAACCCTCACCGAAAAGCTTCTATCTTTGTCTGACGGTAAAACATCCGATTTTAAACGCTTTACCTTCAAAGGTGACGGTTGCCCCAAAGAATTTATCCAGAACCTCGAGGAATTCGCCTCTGCGCGCAACATCACTGATAAATCGCTTTATAATCATGTCTACGATATTTTGTCAGGCGTAGCTCTAGACTGGTTTCGAGTCCGTAAAGACACAATTAAGGACTGGAGTTCTTTTAAAGTTTCCCTCCTGAAAGACTTCGAAATACATGACTATGACTATACACTTAAAAAACAAATTGACCGTAGAAAACAGCTACCAAATGAACGCATAATTATATATTTTTCCCAAATGGAAACTCTATTTTCAAAATTACACGAACCAATTTCCGAAAAGGAGAAAATAGACATACTTCTCCGTAATTTGTTACCACAATTCAGTTTACGTATTACTAATAACGACCTCAACTCGATAGCCTCGCTTTTTGAATCATGCAAATTTTCCGAAAAACTTTTGCAAGTCAATAACCATTCTTTATTCTATTCCCATTCCCCTATTCCTCCGGATAAACCTTCCTCTTCTTATAAGCAATCCTCCCTTACCCCTACTCCTCCTCCTCATATACCTAAATTTCCTTTTGCTAACGTTTACTCCGTTAAAAGGCCTAACGAAGTTTTAATAACTTTCGATTGCCCTCGTTGTAGAACAAACTCACATCTCCTTGCTAACTGCACAAGTACCCAAAGAGTTTGTTATCGTTGCGGTAAAAAAGATTTTATCTTTACCAACTGTCCAGATTGTCAAAAATCGATCTCCAAAAAAAACTAATTAGGGAGTGTATCCACAAACCACCCGAATTCGACAAAAACGATTGGAATAATTGGCTAAATTATATTAAATTATTTTCTAATACATATAATGTGCATACACTCCTATTCAAGAATATTTCTGACTTTGAGCGTCCTTATATTCATATTAAGGTCAACGAGTTGACATTAAATGGTTTACTTGATAGTGGAAGCGCTATAACCATTTTAGGAAACAATTCCCACGAAATATTACTACAACATGGCTTATCCCTACAAAACTCCCTGAAAATATTTGGAACCGTCGCTAACGGTCAAAAAATTAATTCTATTGGTACAATCTCCCTCCCTGTTGTCTTTAGAAATACCTTTTCAATCATCACTGCGCACGTCATGCCTAGTGTAACTGAACCCTTAATCTTAGGAATCGATTTCTGGAAAACCTTTAAGTTGGCTCCAAATATCCTAAATAATATTAATTCCCATAAACTTCGCAGTAATACAACCTTTCTAGTTAATACCCCCAGTTCACATATTTTCCCTTATCTTTCTTTATCAGAGTCCCAGCGTAGTATAGCTGATTTAATCATTGAGAAATTCAAAAGAATTTCTACCGAAACACAACCTCTTGGTAAAACTCACCTAGCAGAACATCATATAGACACTGGTGAACATCCCCCCATTAGGCAACGGTGCTACCGTTTATCACCAGAGAAACAGAAAGCCCTTAAACAGGAGGTCGATGACATGCTGAAACTAGATGTTATTGAACCTTGTGAAAGCCCCTGGCTTAGTCCCGTAATCATCACCCCTAAAAAAGATGGTACTTGGCGTTTTTGCGTAGATAGTCGAAAATTAAACGATATCACCTTAAAAGACGCATATAAACTACCCTTTATCTCTGACATTCTAGATAACTTGAAGGATAGTAAATATCTTTCTTCTATTGACATTGCCAAAGCTTTTTGGGAAATCCCGCTACGAGTTGAGGATCGCCCCAAAACGGCTTTCCATGTACCAGGTCGTGGTATGTACCAATTCAAGGTAATGCCCTTCGGTCTAACTAATGCCCCTGCTACACAGCAGAGATTTTTAGACACTTTACTTTCCGACTTAATGTGCGACAACTCCGTATTTTGCTACTTAGACGACATAGTTATTGCTACAGACACATTCGAACGACATGTCGAACTTCTTAACAAACTACATTCTAAGCTATCTCAAGCTAACATCACAATAAATTACCCTAAATGTTCTTTCTTCCGTGAGGAACTCAAATATCTTGGTTATATTATCAACAAAGACGGTCTCCAAACAGATCCTACCAAAGTTCAGGCTATTCTTAATATCCAAACTCCTAAGACAGCCAAAGACATTAAAAGATTTCTCGGTACCGCCAGTTGGTATAGACGTTTTGTTCCTAACTTAAGTACTTTAGCAGCCCCACTTACCAAACTTACTTCTACCAGCAAAAAAGCTCCCCCGTTTAAATGGTCATCTGAGGCAGATCAAGCTTTTAACGACATTAAAAAAGCCTTAGTAAGTACCCCTATTTTGTCATGCCCTGACTTCTCTAAACCATTTGCAGTACATTGCGACGCTTCTGCTTACGGAATCGGTGCAATGCTTACACAAGAATTCGACGGTGTCGAAAAACCGATTGCTTACATGAGCAAATCCCTCTCTACTTCCCAACGAAATTATTCTATTACTGAACGCGAACTTCTTAGTGTTATTACTGCTCTCGAACATTGGCGTAGTTATTTGGACAATGGACAGAAATTTATTATATACACAGACCACTCAGCCTTACAATGGTTCTTACGACTCGACAACCCTACTGGTAGGCTAGCTCGTTGGTGTATTCGTCTTTCAATGTTCAATTTCGAAATTAAACACAAGAAAGGTAGCGAACATGTTGTCCCCGATCAATTATCTCGGATCAAAAGTATTAATACTATTTCACGTTCTTTCTCGGACTCACAAGATGTTTGGTATAATACCTTATTCCTTAAATGTAAGAATAACCCCAAATCTACTCCTGACTATGTTATTAAAAATAACTATCTTTTCCGTTATTCACGTTCCACTTTTCAATATAATTCCGAATATAGCTGGAAACTTGTAATTCCCGCTGAATATCGTGAAGACATAATTTCTGAAAATCACTGTCTTCCTACAGCAGCTCACTTCGGTATTTTCAAAACTTACCATCGCATTAAATTAAACTATTTCTGGCCCGGCATGTATAAAGACGTAGCAGTCTTTATCTCTAAATGTGATATTTGCTTAGCACATAAATCTAATAACCAGAAAACGGTTGGTTTCATGGGTAAACCTAAACAATGTTCTCGCCCTTTCCAAACTATTTCCATGGACTTAATTGGCCCACTTCCTATAACTCATAAACTTAATAGATTTATTCTCGTAGTAACTTGTTGTTTTTCGAAATACTGTTTAATTTTCCCTATTAGACAAGCTACTTCTCTCGCTATTAGAAATATCCTCGAAAATCTTGTTTTTATGGTTTATGGAATCCCAGAAACCATCATTCTTGATAATGGTCCACAAATGATTAGTACCGAGTTGACTGACCTATTCCGTTCATACAAAATTTCTCATATCGACGGGGAAGTTCTAACAACTCCTAACTACAATTTTTTACGAAAACGACTTATGAATGCAGTTCCATAGAGAATCGAATTGCGCTTCTAGTCCTATTTAAATTATGTCGAAATTCGCAAAATTGGCGTAACTAGGCACTGAAGAAATATCTCCTATATTAAGGTCCATGACAACCTTATTAATTTTGGCAGGAAATATATTCTAACGTACTGATGGAAACTAATTTTGGCAGGAAATATATTCTAACTTACTAATGGAAACATCTCGTAACTTCATTTCAAACAAAACTATGAGTTAATATCTCCTATCTTTATGTTCAAGTACGGTTCCCGCTCTAGAGCGAGACAAAATCGGTGCGTATCTCGCAGTGTCAAAGAGAGAGGATTTTCATAAGCTGGTAGGAAAAGCAAAATTTTAAAAGTATGGGCACTATACTAGGTACCAAGTACTTTTTCAAAGTTTTAAAAAAATGCTGGTTCTCGTTTAATAGGCTGCAAATTGTCGAAGTGGATGCATATTATTATTTGGCTTCTTTTTGTTATCTCATTGTTATTTTATTTATAAAACAACAAAAATGATTTAACGGGTTAAACCGGTTTTTTTCAATCTCATATTTGATGAGGCTTTTGTTCACTTGTGGACTATGCCAGCCTTATAGAATTAGTCAGCCCGGTTAAGAAATTTAAATTAAAAAAAATATTCTATACTGTTTGAGCAGTTGTGCCAATAATTTGGCCTCTTGAAGTAAACATTATTATTCTTGTGATCACGGCTCTCGTTACATTGGAATGTAAGCAACGCCACAATGTTCGCATAGAGGGGACTCCCTTCTTCTAATCATATGATCAAACTTGCCGAGAGGAACATCACCGGAGTGCAACCAAATTGAGCCTCGAACCGCAGAAATAAAACGATTTAATTTCAATAAATACAGCTTTGAACTTAAAATAACATTGTTGACGTCATATCAGCCCGTAGCAGTCCACTTCTTGACATAAGCCTCCCCAAGTGTGCGTCACACTACGCGCATGATCCTCCGCTGCTCTCATCCAGCAACCGACATGCACCTTTTTAGGCGGTCGGTCCATCTTGCAGGGGGGCGTCCCACGCTAAGCTTGCCAAATCGTGGTCTCCATTCAAGAACCTTTCGAATCCAAAGCTCATCCGTTGTGACCAGTGCTGCCACTTCGGCTTACTATATTTTTGGACGATATCCAACACTTTGGTTCTCTGCTGAATGATCTCATTTCGGATTTTATCCCTTAACGAGACACCCAGCATAGACCGTTTCATAGCTCGCTCGCTGAGCGACATGTAGTCGGTAGGCCAGTTTGACTGTCATAGTCCACATCTCGGCCTCGTAAGTCATGACAGGTAAGACGCACTGGTCAAACACCTTGCTGTTTAGGCACTGCGTCGGCGACGACGAGAACATATGATGCAACTTCCCAAATGCTGCCCAACCCAGCTGCACTCTCCTGGCGATTTCTCGCTCAAAGTTGTCTTTACTCATCTACAAGGCTTGCCCCAAGTAAACATATTCCTGGAGAACTTCGAGCGACTAGCCACTTACTAATATCGGTGCCGGGACGACGTGATCATTGAACATGACCTTCGTCTTGTCCAAATTCATCCCGAGACCGACACACTGTGAGGCAGAATTTAAGTCGTGCAGCATTTTCTTGCAGTTCCTGTGGTGATTTGGCTATGATTACTATGTCGTCGGTAAAGCGAAGGTGCGTGAGATATTCGTCATTGACATTGATGCCCAAACCGTCCCAATCCAGTGTCTTGAAGACGTCCTCCAGTGCATTTGAGAACAGTCTGTAATTTATTTAAATAATCAATTTATTTTCGTTGGTTTAGTTTCAGAAGTAAGACTTCTAATTTAAGCATTATCTTTGTAATTTTGTGTAGGATGTTTTATTGATAAATTTTAATGTTACTGCAATAAACGGACTATAACTTCAAAGCGTAAACATAAAAATTGCAATAACAGTAATTAATTTACAAAATACCTCCTATCTTAACCAACATGGTGCACATAATGGTGATATAGAAAATCAATAACTCCTATCTTCAAAAAGATCGCCATTTTTGAATATTTTGTCGATTTTTAGTATTTTTTAGATTCCTTTGTTATATTATCGCCAAATATAATTGAAAACTTCAACGAGAAGTAATTATTTCAACTATTTCTGTTATCTTTTTGAAGTGTGGAATTTACTCCTATCTTCGAATTTTCAGCCACACCAGCTTTGTGATACCTCCTATCTTGCATAATCTCGCTAAATACTTATTCCAAGCAAATTTTGATTATTACTTCAAAAGCGGGTCCATTTAAGTATAAAATTACCATTTACACATTTTTAATTTAACTTCTGGGAAAATTAAAAAACGGTTTTTTTCGCCTCCTGTAAAATTTGGTTTTGGTAAGTTAGGAGTTGTTAGAACTTCCCCGTCGATATACATTATACACCACGCTACTGCCCTCAAGTTAATCCAGTCGAGCGTTACAACAAAACTATTATCTCCGCAATCGCATCTTTTGTCGATGACGATCATCGTTCATGGGATAGATTTCTGAACCAAATTCAATTTGCAATTAACACATCAGTCAACGAAACAACAAAATTTACACCTGCATTTCTAGTTTTTGGTCGAGAACTTGCAACCTGTGGTTCCATTTTTTCTGACCAAGATTCCTCTGAGGATCTTATATTAAGTCCCCGTGACATTTACGCAGAAAATATGGGTAAACTCCTTCCTATATTTTCTACAGTTCAATCTCGTCTGTACATTGCTCATCAAAACAATTCTGCAATCTACAACAGACATCGTCAATCTTTCGATTTTAACGAAGGTGACATAGTTTGGAAACGTAATTACCCTATCAGTTCGTCTGAAAAACATTTCTGTGCGAAGTTGGCACCTAAATTTATTAAATGCATTATTTCAAATAAAATAACACCTCTCATTTATGATCTTATTGACATGAACCATAAACCATTAGGTCGTTGGCATGTCAAAGATCTAAAACCCCGCCAACTCGCACCATAAACAAAAGTTAGAAAACACCGACAAGAACACTATCATACGTTTATTTATTAATGTTTTTATACACACCCCATTTCTTTTCGGAATCATTTAGTTTTAGTTATTGTAGTGGATCACTTTTCTAATTTCGTGCGGCTGATAACACGTTAAACAAGCCTGTATCATATTCTTAACTCCTTCTAGTTTCGTGCGGTCGATAACACGTAAAATAAGCCTATATCATATACCTATCATGTAGTATGTAGTTCTCATATTACTTATTATCACATCTGTGCGGTTGATAACACAATAAATAAGCCTTTATCACCTTTCTTTTTTACTTTTGCCTCGCATTTGCAATGCGCATCGGCACCAATTGTACATATAAATTCTTTCATCTTTCACACTAGCGGGTAGTGACTAGTAAAATAAGCCTTCACTATTCTAAGTTCAGTTCATAGAGGAATACTTATACATTTATATAAGTTTCCTCATTATGAAAGGGTTTTGTTTTCCTATTGTGGATCGAGACATTGAAAGTTGATGCATGAAAGAATAGAAGGATATATGTATGAACTGACTTAGTGTACATTCCCATTGTAGTTTACATCCACACCTACAAAATTATCACTCACAGTCCATACTTAGTTTAGTTTAAGTATCATTTAGCATAAGTTTTGTATTAAAAAAAGCCTTTTTAGCCTTTTTTTACCCGGCCCCCCCCGGTACTGTAACGAGGTGCACTGCGTGCTACCTCGTTGCCACGTTTTTCTACTTCATTTCTCACCTCATTTACCATTTTCATCTAAATTCAAATATGTTTAATTTTGGAATTCATTCAAAATCATCCGTCAATCATCCTTTTTCATCAGTCAGTCATCCATTTTTCGTCAGTCGTCCACCTTCTACCTTTAGGCCAAGTACAACACGGCCATACTTCTTAAATGTATTCGCAAATATTTGTTGTTATCTTTATTTAAACTCTCGAAATATATATTAACTTAGTAACAGTGAACGCCGGCTTTTATTCCAATTCCACAGTGTGTGTTGTAGTGCAGAACCTTCCTTTCTTCTTATCTACGTATTAACGTGGTTACTCCGCTGGCTTGCCCCACGTTGCGAGCCGCGGGTGTAACAAACGTGATTCTCAAGCGGGCCTTTGCATCGGCGGAGGTTCCATGCGTGCTCGAGCCTCCGGGTCTATCTCGGTCGGATGGTAAGCGGCCGGACGGTCTTACCCTTGTTCCCTGGCGGAGAGGTCGTTCTCTCATTTGGGACGCGACTTGTGTCAGCACGTTCGCTGTTTGCCACCTGCCGAGTACGCAGCGTGTTGCAGGCGGAGCCGCTGAGGCTGCTTCCTTGAGAAAGCGCGCTAAATACTCAAGCCTGGAAAACATATATGATTTTGTGCCTTTTGCCGTCGAAACTGCTGGACCATGGTGTGCGGAGGCCAAGGATCTAGTGCTGGAGATTGGGCGCCGGCTGAGGGAGAGGGGTAAGGATCCCCGTTCGGGGTTTTTCTTGATGCAGCAGATATCCATTGCGATCCAGAGGGGTAACGCTGCGAGTATTTTGGGCACGTTTGGTCAGGGAGCGGTTCGGGGCGGCCTATTTGACTGAATTTTTTGTTTTTGGACATTTGTTTTATTTTTTATTTAACAATTCAATGTATGACTTATATTATTTTTTATATTATTAAACACGCACTTTAAGGATTCAGGATATAGTATAGTATGAGTGAGTATGATTAATAACTCTCGAACGAAATAATATTTTTTTTTTATTATAATTTAAAAGGCAATTTTGAAATTGAAAAAGATGTATAATACATGAAAATACTTAGCAGAGTGAGTGAGTGTGGCTACTCACTCCACCTAAGGTCGCCCTCACGCCGCGCGACCCTCGCTCGACTCTCGACGCGACGCGATCAAACTTTTTCAATTAGTCGCGCGATCGTCCAATATGTCCCCAGTAGGCCGAATCCACTTTTACACTCCAAATTAAATTAGTTTCCCACTACACTTACTGTCGAGATTTTATTGGTTTAGTCCGACGAATTGATCCGGTAAAAGCTTTAGCTCTCTGGCTGACCATGGTAGGTAATATCATTTTCTTCTGTGCCATGGTTGAAGTCACATTTTTACTGTCATACAATTTTAATATCAGTTTATGTGGGATGTTTTGGGATTGATAAGAAAAAATGAACAACAAACCAACGTAGAAAATACAAAACACAGCAATACAAAAAATAGATAAAAAAAAATAAAAAATAAGTTGCATGAAATATAGATATTTACGCCTTAGACATCTATCAATCAGATAGATTAGGGTCTTCAGCTAATAAAGTAGCGTTATTGCATATAGATTGCCGGTAATGTTGGTTAATTGCAGCCGTAGCGCGCTGGCGACCGGCGATGGACCACACGGCGAGTATGAGTGATGGGCGGTAATAGCTGACCGGCCATCAGAGAACCAGTTCCTGTAATTGGTACGGATTCAACAGATATGCAGAATCACTTGTCACATAACAGCTGATAAATCCTTAAGACTCTATCATGGTAAAATGCATCTCATCTTCAGTCAGGTTTATGCCAACCCAATTCTTACGACTGAATTAATTTTAAACGAAGAATAATTTTTAATCTGGAGTAAAATAATTCCGCACTAAGTAGGTACTTTTATTTTGAGAAAATACCAAACAATAAAAAACAATCTGTGTACAACTTAAATATTACTAAAATAGACAAAATATAATAAGTAAAACGACACAAGACTTAGTTGAGAAGATGCACTGTGATGATAATGTTCATTAGGAATCGTCGTCGTTTGTTTTGTATCGATAGGCGCTGCGGGTGTGTAGGCGGCCTTATCTCCTAAGGCCCGACACACGCGCGCATACAAATTGACGCATTAGACGCGCGCACCGACGATTATAATCTTAATAGCTTTCTCAATGAAGCTGTATTGAAAATTTATCTCAAAGCGTCTGTTGTTATAGATTCTCGAGGCGACATAACAGTTTCGTTTAATATTCATATCCATATTTGAAAGAAGAAAGATAGAAGGCATTTTATTTTATACACGATACACATACATATTATTGATAAAAATAAATAGTGGAAATGTATCTATCTACGCCTATCACTTTAGAACAGCAGATTTTTGTTGCGTTTGTTACCTAATGACAGGAAAGTCTACGATCTTTTTGTAGCGGGTTTGTAAAAGATTGAATTTAAAGTTAAGGAATAAATTGAATATGTTGTGAAGTTGGACGGTTACTTTTATTTAACAAATACATAATAATATTTTATGCTCTAGTTTATTTATTTTATTTTTTAAGTACTATATACATTTATAAACATTAAAGTTTACTTTCACATATTAGTGCTTATTGTTCAAATTCACACACAGCGACGCGTTTTTTCATTATTTACCTACAAGGCCAGAACGCAAGGGTATGAAACTAATCGCGTATAGATTGAAAATAAAATTTTTCCTAAGATCTACTAATCCATACAAGATCAGTACGCAAATATTCGATAATACACGCTAAAATTTAGTACAGACAGAGTAACATGCGAAAAACTCCAATAACCCACTTTCGAGTTCTGAGTATAATATTTAACAAAAAACCAAAAACTAAATAACACCTGACAGAGGCGGGACTTAACCTTGACCTTTTGGAAGAATAGCAGCAGTCCTAGTTACTATTACTACGCCACCGAAGCTGTCACTTTACAGTAGTGTAAGTGAATCTCGCGACAGCATCGGCATCAATCTTCGTGACGCGGTGGAAGCAGCCTGGCCAGCGGTCCAGTGGAGCGGCGGAATACTGAGCAGGCGCCGGGTATTCCTCGCGCGGCCGTGGGTCGACCCTGACCTGGTAATAGCACGTAATAGTGACAAATTGACGACCGGACTCAGTCACCGCTTGTATACTAAGGTCTAGTTCTCTCCCTTAATATACACCGATACAAAAAGACAGTTTCTAAAATTTTTGGAATTAAAGAAAGTATTCGTTGCTTTTTGCATTGTTTATTGACTTGGACGGTTTAAAACATATTTATAAAAATCATCAGTACAAATATTTTTATTTATTGACATAAGAAAATAAAACACATTTTTTTTCAATAAATTGACAATCAACAATAAAAGTGGCAATATCTACCACCGCACATCAGTTATGAAGCCAAAATGTTAGAATTATGTTACAAAAGTAGCGAACTATTGATCCCAAAAGGGTCATAAACTACATTCAAGTCTGTTACGAATCTGCTACGGCGTAGCAACTTGCTACGACCAGTAGCTACGATAACATGTGAAACAATCGGACCAAAACTGTATTCTTACATGAGCTTGCATATCTTATTTTTTAAATTAAAAGATATTCGAAACATAGATGTAGTTACTATAAAAAATATATTTCGGTATAGAATGTATTGTACAAGAAAGATGGAACATTTTAGGTAGGTACACTTGCTTACTTTGTTACGTCGATTACTTAATTAATAGTCAGTACTACCTATGTCTATTTTTTGCCAAAATACAAAATAAATAGATCTATATAAGCAGTTCCTCGCAGCTAAGCCCCCCGCCTGCCTCCTGCCTGCCGCGCGAGATTACGCGTTCGCTGATGGATGCTAAACTTTATGCACAGAATTTGTCTGCATTACGCTCTTCAACTTGTACGTTAATGAGCTTATAGGCAAACTGAGCAACACCAGGGTTGGTTGTTACATTGATGGAATCTGCGTAAACAACATCAGTTACGCAGACGACATGGTGTTGCTCAGTGCGTCTGTATGTGGCCTTAGGAAACTACTTGCGATATGTGAAGGTTACGCGGAGGCTTGCGGACTGGCCTATAATGTTAAAAAAAGTCAAGTCATGGTCTTTGGGGTCGGAAGTAGAAGCCTGGATACAATCCCATCAGTTTACCTCGGCGGTTGTCCATTGCAAAGGGTATTCACTTTCAAATATCTAGGACATATACTTGCTTCTGACCTCAAGGATGATGCTGACATAGAGAGAGAACGGAGGGCGTTGTCAGTGAGAGCAAATATGCTCGCTCGCAGGTTTGCGCGTTGCTCCACAGAGGTAAAACTGACACTTTTCAGGGCCTATTGTACGTCTTTTTACACCTGCAGCCTGTGGGCAAGTTTCACAAAAAAGACCTACAACGCCATCCGGGTTCAGTATAATAACGCGTTCAGGGTGCTGTTGGGGTTGCCTCGTTATTGCAGCGCGTCAGGGATGTTTGCGGAGGCGCGGGTAGATTGCTTCTACGCAACTATGCGTAAGAGATGCGCCTCCCTGGTGCGAAGGGTACGGGGCGGTGCCAACAGCATCCTGAGGATGGTCGCGAGTAGGCTGGACTGCCGGTACATGAATCACTGCTGTGCTATCTCGGGTGGAGTGGCGCGGAGATGATTCGTGGGCCGTATTTCCCTTTCTTTATCCTTCTTTTTTTTTTTTTCTGTTCTTGTTTGTTAACTAACATAGGATAAGTTTTACTAACCAAGTTGTATCAAATGGGTCTAGGTTACCTTAAATAAATAAATATTATTATTATTATTACCCCTAGTTACGGAAACCATTTGCGCTCAGCGAGTTACTGCACGGCTGATAGATATTTTTTGGAAATGGATGGAGATTTCGCAGTTTACTTTATTTTACATGTGTTCGTTTTTAAGACTTATCTGGATAGTGTATTACGAATAAAATTTATTATAGAAAAAGAAAACTATAATACACATGAAATGATTATGAAGTCGGTATTTCATAGTTTTTTTTTTATATAGAGGTTGGGTATTATTTAAAATAGGTTTGAATATATAAATAAATAGGAAAATATATTTATTAAAATTTCAGGAGTACCTATACATCAAATAATAATAAATGTTAAATTTGAAAACAATTCAAAAATATGTCTTCTTTAGGTGGTTTTGTCATAATGTGATAATTCTAAGTAAGTAAATAGTTAGGTATTACTTCTTAATAAAACCGGGGTGAAAATCAGCCGAAATCAAAGTGAGTGTGAGCGCGATCCTGGCTTGATCTCCGCTGGCCAGTTGACAGTTGACAGTTGACGGGTGACATGTGACGTGTCGCGTGACGTCATGGAATTTAATCCATCACGCGGTGCCCACACCATGCCCACCGATACAACTGTCTGCAGTAAGTGTACTACTAATTTCTGCAGCAGTGGTTTAATTAGTAGAGGTTAATGAGAAAAAGACCAGAGTGTGATTAGGTAAAATTCAGTAGGATGTAGAAAAGAAGCCGCGAATCATAGTAGAAATTAGATATTTCGTCAAAATCTAATAATATTTAGATCTTCAAAAATCTGATTAGGCATGAAATTTATCTCTACCTTTCATTTATTTGCAAAATTATTGTGCAAATAAAATTAATTGTGTTTAAATCTCCAGTAACACCAAAGTATCCGCCAAGACGAGATCTCAGGCTATTTACGGAGAAATTTATTCGCTAAGCATCTCCAGGGTAATGAGGACATTCAAAACTCGTTTATCATTCAGACAGTAAATTCAAAACTTATTAAATAGAACACCGAGAAAAGGAAACAAGGATGCATTAATCACGGCGAAGCGTTCGTACCGGGAACTGCGCGAAAGTCAATAAAACTATTCAAGGCGCAGTGCATTAACTCGCCCTCGATGTAATCTAAATAATAACTGAGTCGAATACTCCAGCAACAAGGATTATAATGTAAATGTATGCAAATGGCGGGGACGCGCTAAGCGGCGGACAATATTACCCTCCGGGAGCGGACCGCGATGCCAGAGCCAGAAAAATGGCGACCGCCGACAGATAACGACAGCTTATGTCGTGAAAACGTGAGGCTTTATGCTAAATTGTGGAAACATGACTTGTTTCAAAAATTACCGGAATAAGCCACGCAGTACATTCAGCTGAAACTGACAACTTGCTTGCTCAGCGGTTTCGCGAAGTTGTGTTTAAAATATTATGTTAGAGTTTCCTTTTTTGTTATACTTTATTCATAACTCAGTATCATACAGTTTATATTACGTGAGTCAATTATAAAATTATCAGTATATTATTATGAAAAAATATTTTAAGCTTATGTTACAGAAGTACAGAATATCATTCTTTTATTTTGTATGTTACTGAAAATCGCAGTCGTAGTTCATGTCGGTGGTGGTATGTTCGGAATCTCAGTGAAGTGGTGTGTCAGTAGTGCAGCGGCGCGCGTGGCGCGTTCGCCGCGAGGCCGCGACGGAATGCAAATATCTAGAATCTTCAGCAGTTATGTAAAAACCGGCAAATCCGCTGCTTTACATACAATTTAGAGGACAATTTGCCGCTTCAGTTGTTTGGGTGTGTTCAACCCCTCTGCGCTGACTCGCCTCGCGCCATCATTTTCCTCAATTATTTGCATTTTGAGCTTTTTCCAAGATTACACCACTTTCTTGGAGGTGTTCGGGATGTTGTTCCATTTGCCTAAACGTTTTTCTTTTATTTTTAACTATCAATCGGTTTGCCAGTGCATACAAACAGGAATACTTAATGTAGGTATTATAATATTTATGGGTAGCATAAAAAAAAATTTCGTATTTCGTATATTAACTTATAAGACCGCAAAATAACTTTGCAGCTTTTTTGTAAGTGGTTTTCATTTACGGTTGTGATGTTGTTTGAAAATTCTGTATATATTTTGTTTTAATGTAGGAAAGAGGGACCACAGATTCAGTTACGGCGTCGCGGCCTTCTTCACACAACTCTATGTGACTCTCCACCGCCGCGCCGACTCTATTTACATAAGCAGCGGGCAAACTGATATAATGGCGAATAATTCCTTTTTTAACCCGAACGTTGCTTTCTCACATTGACTGGTACTACAGCTAGGTTTTTAGTCAAAATACCATCAAGTAAAGATACATATTCTTAACCTAATTTTGATACACGGGTACCTCTAATGATTTTAGTTTGAACCGAAACAAAAAAATTCTGTAATAAAACAAAATCCAGCAATAAGAACTATGCTACCGTATACGAGTAGATAGAGTATTTAATAAAGTATGGGCAATAGTTGGCGTGGTTGGCGCGCCTCCAAGCAGCACCGCTTGTCGCGGTCTTGTTGCGCCCGCGCTGATTTATACCGCACGCTAATAACAACGCACGGGATCACTGTGCTACACGCAAATATACTCTACAAAAACACTCCTCACATTCTCTGAATCAGACACACTTTTTAAACAAAAAAGTACAATTCTTTTGATGTTTGAGCATGCTCTGGACTTGACTTTGATTTAAATACAAGCACACAAAGCTATTAAAAATAAGAGAACAAAAATTTAACGATGTGTCTCAATTTCCATTAGCCGTTGTCGCGTTTGCACAAATAATTTGGAAAGGTCCGATGACATTAGCGCAAGCGGTGCGCGGCGCTGACGAGCCACTGAACAAAAAGTGAAGAAAATAAAAGTGTGTAACAGAAGGAGGGAGTGAACGATGAATTCGTTAGCGTGAGAGAGCGGTGATGTATAATCGGTCCGAATGCGGCCATTAGTCTCCTGTCGAGATTGTCGGCGGAATATCGCACCGAAATACTCGAGACGGGTCGGCTCAGATGCCCATCTTGGTTACGGCGGCTTGGAATATCTGGAATGCCTCAACCAGTTAGGACTTCGCAGAGCTATGGAACCTCTGCACTCGTTAAGTTGCGCGGATGATGTGCAGACGGAAGTCGATATAAAACGCTTGGCACGGGCCGCGGAAGGCGGGCGCAATATCGTCGATTGCACATTTCCGCCGCTCTTTGAGACTTGAACTACGCCGTCTCATGAATTCAGGGATGAAGCTTCAATAACATACAAAGCTCTTTTGTTTCAATACCAAACCATTTTCAAGTGTGTGTGCAACAAATTGTGAGATCAAAGTATTTTTAATAGATTGGTTGGCAAGAATACTGTATCCAGTGTCAAAAAACTGTCCTATTTTGTTCCCATTTTCGATGTGAAACTTAAATATATTTTGCACTACAAAAATATTTTTAGAAATTTTGTTTTTTCTTGTATTTTTAACGGGATATTCAAAATTAAAAAGATTCACGAACAAAATATATTTAACTAGACGCTTGGAATAAGTTTGACCCCAATATCTACAATCGTAAGAAAAAGTTGTTTTCGGCGGTAAATATCAGTTGTCCTTCTTAGGGTGAGGTGTGGGGTGCGGGGATGGTACGTGCTGGGAATGCAGCGGGAACAAATGAAGACGCGTTATTTACTTGAGTGACCGCCCCCCCTCCCCTTCCCGTCGACGCCCGAAAAGAAACCTTCCTCAGGATTGTGCCGTCTGATCCTTGAATTTTAAACAACTCGCCAAACGCCAAGCTTTTACTGATTTTGGGGACCAAATGGTATCTATAAAGAATACGTAATGCGGGCACACGTGGCTAGGGTGGCCGGCTGTTGGCTGGAGTTGCGTCGCATTTTTAGTATTTCACAGATGCAGAATAAAGTTTCCTTTTTTTTCAATGTGAAAAATTAGGACCAGTGTTTGACTTCTCCTCTTTGTTTAAATAATAAAACTTACGCTACATCGAGATCCCCATTTCATATCTGTTTAGATGATTAAACTGCATAATACTAGACTCGACAAAAGAAGATCTCACTCAAAACATTGTTACCAACAGAGCAGAACAGAGATTTTCTCGCAGAGAATTAGGAATAAAACAGACAAAAGAGAAGCCTAGTCTCCTAAAAATTTTTCATCAAAACATTCAAAGCTTCTCCAGCAAGTGTCTAATTTTTGAATTATTTCTAGAAAAAAATAAATATGATATAGTATGCATAACCGAGCACTGGTTCTCAGAATGTAATATGTATATTAACTTTGATAATTATTGTGTTGCCAGTTCGTTCAGCCGAAGGCCTAATAAAAATCATGTCGTGGGTGGCGGATCCTTGATATTATTGCGTAAAGATATTAAATTTAAAAATTGTAAAGATATTGTTGGACTTACGGTTGAGCGAAGTGTTGAGGTATCTTGTGTCGAGTTGAATAATCATATTATAGTGTGCGTATACAGGCCGCCATATAGTCAAAATTTTGACATTTTCGAAACTGTGTTAGAGGACATTTTGAAAATCACCTCCAACAGTACAAAACAAGTAATTGTATGTGGGGATTTTAATGTGGATATTTTAATTTCAGGCAACTATACAGATAGAATATTGAGTTTATTTCGGTCATTTAAATTGGATTATGTTTTTCTTGAACCAACCAGAGTGACACCTACATCGTCCACTTGTGTCGATAATTTTTTCTGTAGTTGTAATTACACCAGTAAGTCAATTTTAAATTCATTACCATCTGACCACTCAGGTCAAGAAGTAGTGTTCTCCGCTAATCGATCTACTGTAAAATTTGAAATAAAAACTAGACCGATTACTGCTGGTCGTGTGGAAAAATTCAATACCGTTTTGACTGAGAAATTGCCCAATATTGAATGTCTTTCTCATGATCCTAATGAATTATATACAAATTTCTTCACCGTTGTATTTGATGAGTATGATAGAATCTTTCAAGTTAAAAATAAAATCATTGGCACGTCTTTCAAATTTAGTGATTGGGCAACAATTGGTATAAGGAAAAGCAGAGACAAATTATTTGAGCTGTACGAAATAAAAAGCTACACTAATAGTGACACATTTAAAGATTATGTTAGGGATTATTCAAAAACTTTCAAAAAGGTCTGCTTATTCGCTAAAGCCAATTATATAAGTAATAAGATTAAAAGTGCGGACGATAAAATAAAGGCAGTTTGGAAAATTATAAATAACGAAACTGGAAAAATTAAACAACGCGATAATGATATTGTTCTAAATTCAGTCAAGGGACCTGTTGCTACTAACATAGAAGTAGCCCAAGAATTTGAGAACTTTTTTTCTAATATTCCAATAAAAACGACAGAACTTCTTAATTCTTCACCTTTTGTCTCTGCTTCGATACTTGAAAAACACATAAAACCTTTTAAAGATGAATTTAAATTTAAACATGTAAATGTAAACACTGTTATCAAAGCTTTTAAAGAAATTAAAGTAAAAGGAACAGAAGATGTATGGGGAATGTCTGTTAAGGCTTGTAGTAAAGTAATTGACACACTTGCTCCATATCTTGCCGCCATCTTTAATACATGTGTTGATGAAGGGGTCTTCCCAGACTTAATGAAATATAGCAAAGTAATACCCTTGTTCAAAGCTGGTGATAAAAGTGATCCTAGTAATTTTAGACCTGTATCTATTTTACCAGTCCTAAGTAAAGTTTTTGAAAAGATTATACTCAACCAATTGCTGTCTCATTTTAATAAACATTGCCTACTTCATAAACAGCAATTTGGATTTACAAAAGGACGTTCTACCACCGACGCAGGTGTTGCGCTCATAAAGCATATCTTTGACGCATGGGAGGATTCTTGCGATTGCATAGGTGTCTTCTGTGACCTTTCAAAAGCATTTGATTGTGTTCAACATGAAACCCTATTGCTTAAATTAAAACATTATGGGGTCAAAAACAATGCACTTAAACTAGTTCAGTCCTATTTAGAAGGCAGGATTCAAAAGGTACAAATAAATGAAATAAAATCAAAGGGGTCTTTAGTTACAATGGGTGTGCCGCAAGGTTCTATATTAGGACCTTTCTTATTCTTAGTTTATATTAATGATTTGCCATGTGTTGTACATAATCTGTCAAACATTGTTTTATTCGCGGATGACACTTCTCTTATTTTTAAACTAAACCGAAGATCACCTCAGTATAATGAGTTAAATAGCACTCTTCAACAGGTTCATAACTGGTTTACTGCTAACAACCTGGTATTAAACGCAAAGAAGACTAAATGCATTAAATTTACCTTACCAAATGTAAATAGCTGTAGGGGTGACATTGTGTTAAATAGTGAGCGGCTTGATCTGGTAGACATTTCTATTCTTCTTGGGTATAACTATTGACGCCAAACTGCAATGGAGTCCTCATATATCTTCTCTGTCGGGGAGGCTTAGCTCGGCTGCATATGCAGTGAGAAAAATAAGACAGTTAACAGACATAGCAACAGCTAGGTTAGTTTATTTCAGTTACTTTCATAGTATAATGTCTTATGGTATCTTGATGTGGGGCAGGGCATCCGATATTAACACAGTTTTTATTTTGCAGAAAAGAGCCATTAGGGCAATATACCAACTTCGCTGTCGGGAATCACTTAGAGAACTGTTTAAAGAAATAGACATCTTGACAGTTCCGTGCCAATATATTTATGCAAATATTATGTACGTTAGGAAAAATATCCACGAATTTAAAAAGAATTCTGATATTCACAAACGTAATACTAGAAATGGAAATAAACTAGCTCGTGATAACTATAGATTGGCTAAAGTCAGTACTTCTTTCGTGGGGCTCTGTGTACGCTACTATAATAAAATACCTGATGATATTGTAAATCTTCCGGAAAAAAGGTTTAAATGCCACGTGAAACGGCATCTATGTAAGAATGCGTACTATGGATTGGATGAATATTTGAATGATAAGAAAGCTTGGTGTGTAGAGACTTCAGCTCGACACGAGAAACGCTGTGCTTAATCTAAGGTAATATTATTACTAAAATTTGTTTGTAAAAACCTACGTAATTGTGCAACATTGTAGTGCGGTCGACTATGAAATTGGGAAGCCATTAATTAGATTGTCGTGATAACATCTGGCTGACTGAGTATTCATGCTCACTAAAGTGTCCTGACTTGCGGTGGCGTGTGGGCCGGGTCGTTGGGTTCCCTCTAATATGGTTGAGCCCGGCGATGGCTGTCCCATACGTCAAACCCGTGAACGTGGTGCTGCTTGGGGGGACTGGTCTGCTCTAGTCGATTGCCGATTGTTTTATTGTTTATATAGTTTAGTTTTTCTACTTTGACTGGTTGCCTTCCTTTAATTTCATATTTCGTCTGCACTCTTTGTTATATTAATCAAATTGTATAAAATAATAATTACCTATGTAAAAATATTTTTGAAAAGATGCAACGCCTGTGGAGTTTCTTCCGGAGAGTTCTTCTCCACAGAAGACAGCCAAATCGTGAACTCTCCTCGACGTCAAAAAATGATTTTGTGAAATCTTACTTTGAATAAACACTATTTGACTTTGACTTTGACTTTAATACCTGCAAGCAAAAAATATTCTTTAGAAAATTGTTTAAATAAATAAATAAGGCATATTTTATAAGTCATAAAATGTAGCGCTTTGCAATTTTAATTCTATTCTTAGCCGAACATAAGACAACTTTACTTATTGTTTGAAAACCCTTGCTAGCTTCTGGCATTGAATCTGGCTTGTGACGACGTGCATACTATGACTTTGGATCAATAGTGTCGAGAAGAGCACATTGTTCGTGCTCATGAAGGCGTCATGCAGTTCGGAGTCTTCCAGCGTCATTACTGGGGCTATTGTCGGAACCGTTGTCTCTGCCGCAATGGTTATATTATAGTCTTTGCCTGTGACGACTGTAATAACAAACAGTAATGAGCAGGAGACGTGCCCGCGAATAATCAAATCTCCAGTTATGCTAATTGTTTTTACGGTGCTATGTTGGCTTTAGTGGTTATGTTAGGACAAATAACAGGAAACTGACCATGGTGTACGATTGTCTTGTTTTGGACATGTTTAAATTTAAATACATGTTAAGCAAATTGTAGGTCACCTATAGGTAGTCACCATAAATTCCTGTTTTGTAGACATTTTTAAAGGAACGTGGTCTTGGTAAGTTTGGTTAGTTATCGAAATTTCGTCTTGTTTGTCGGTCGGTACAGGTTACACAGTGTAATGAAATTGAATGCTTTTGGTTCGGTCGCTGCAACACGGCAAACGTGCTCTCGCGTTTTGTTCAACACCCTGATGACCGTCATTAAGTTTTTATGCGCTATAAAATGCACGACGACAACGCGTCACCGTTGAAAAATTTATGTTGCATTTTTGTTTCCAAATAGTCGGATATCGGAGAGGAAATAGGCATGACCACCATGAGCATTAAAACTTTAATGTAAACATTATTCGACAAAATCGTTGAATAGATGTGGAAATTATGTTATTTAAAAAGGTCAACAGTAATCAACGGTTTAGTAATATTATGGATATAAAACCAATAGATAATATTAGAAGAGAGAGTATAACGTGGGCGCTCGAGAAATGAGTCAGTGGGGAACAACGCGTGAACCGCGCGGGCGTAATTGCTCGCAGCGACCTCGCGGCGTGGGCCAGTACCAAGTGATGGACAAACCATCACAGCGGTTCAATAACCGCATTAGTGCGGGAGCCGGGGGCCTAAACACCTACCTCATCGAGTACCCCAATAGGCTATCTCTAGATCGTTAACCGTCACTTAAACACTGAAAAAAAATAGTCTGCCAGAGCCGATCCTGCCGGGTCATCGAAATTTTTGACGTATTTTTTTCGTGGAACTTACCTCATAAAGTACCCGAATGAAAGTGGTGGCATCAGTTAACCATTGATTAATAATGTATAAAAAAATTGGTCTGCCACTGCGCAACCTGCCGGAAGTACTTGGCAGACGCCCTGAAATATGCCCATTATTGCCCATCCGACACCCTTCACCTACCTCATCGAGTACCTCGATGGGACCAACGCCAAAAAATAACCAAAATGCCTGTGATAATGGATCACAAGGTCTGCCAAGTCAAAACTTGCCGAAACTTAGTGTTTAAATCATTTGAAGTAATTTTTTTTATTTATTTTTTTATTTCTTAATTTTTCCCGCCTCGACGTCGAAAAATGATTTGTAGAATCTTACTTCGAATAAAAAATATTTCTTTCTTTCTTTCTTTCTTTCGTTTATCCTAAAGGGTAAATACATTTCAACAAATGTTAAATTCTCGCCAAAAAGATATAAAAAAAAATGAAAAAAATTACTTCAAATGATTTAAACACTAAGTTTCGGCAAGTTTTGACCTGGCAGACCTTGTGATCCATTATCACAGGCATTTTGGTTATTTTTTGGCGTTGGTCTCATCGAGGTACTCGATGAGGTAGGTGAAGGGTGTCGGATGGGCAATAATGGGCATATTTCAGGGCGTCTGCCAAGTACTTCCGGCAGGTTGCGCAGTGGCAGACCAATTTTTTTATACATTATTAATCAATGGTTAACTGATGCCACCACTTTCATTCGGGTACTTTATGAGGTAAGTTCCACGAAAAAAATACGTCAAAAATTTCGATGACCCGGCAGGATCGGCTCTGGCAGACTTTTTTTTTTCAGTGTTTAAGTGACGGTTAACGATCTAGAGATAGCCTATTGGGGTACTCGATGAGGTAAGTGAAGGGTGTCAGATGGGCACATTTCAGGGCGTCTGCCAAGTACTTCCGGCAGGTTGCGCAGTGGCAGACCAATTTTTTTATACATTATTAATCAATGGTTAACTGATGCCACCACTTTCATTCGGGTACTTTATGAGGTAAGTTCCACGAAAAAAATATGTCAAAAATTTCGATGACCCAGCAGGATCGGCTCTGGCAGACTATTTTTTTTTTCAGTGTTTAAGTGACGGTTAACGATCTAGAGATAGCCTATTGGGGTACTCGATGAGGTAGGTGTTTAGGCCCCCGGCTCCCGCACTAATGTGTAATGCTTTTGACGAGAAACGTTTGACAGCCACTTAAAAGATGAATTAGAAGGCAGAAAATAATTTTAAATTTGTAAGAAAAAGAAACAAATTTGAAATATACGCCGCTCCAGGAATATTGTGCGAAACCTACCACAAGACTTTTAATCAAGATTATTATCAGCACATTCTATCAGGGAGCTACTCGGTTGTCTTCCCCGCACACGCTTGTCTTCACACGGCGAGACGGCCGACCCTCAGAACAATTTAGATGCAGTATTCTATTTGCCGTCTCAGCAAGCGAAGAGACACCTAAAACCACGTAAGTGAGATAACAGAATTCTCAGCAGCGTGAAATCTCGCGGCGGTGTCAGGTGGCTCGAGGCATGTCGCGCCCAACTAGGCGCGATGTCGCGTCTTGTACCCCTGCTAATCCCGAGTTTATCTCCGCTTACTACTAAATTACTGCTAAGTCTTAAGCCCTCCGTTGATGCGTTTATATCATAAAGCTAAATGACAGCAAACTGGTTAAGTTAATATGGGCTGGCTTTTATTGAAATGTCTCTTTAATGCCGGTTAATATAATAGTATTACCCCCTGATACTTGCTTACAGGTTTAGAAGCAAAGTAATTAACAGAATAATAATATGAGCCTTCAGAACGAGTCAAACGGCTTTGAAGAATCCAGATCACATGAATACATGGCAGGCATTTCATAAAGTCGGACGAGTTGTGGTCAGCGAAGCACATCACTTCGGCCGTGCTCATTTAGTTTTACGGCCGCGACGAGCTTCGCCGGGGCGGCTGGCATGTTTAAGACGACAAGAACTGCAAGGTTCTTTAAAATACCACTAAGCGAATTACTGGTTTGTTTTGTCACATATACTACAAGCCATGGTCCAAATAGTGAGGGACATTACATACAATTTTATAACAGAAATAATTTTCAGCTGAGTTGTCTACAAAATTGTCATGGAAGCACTCAACCTACAGGTACAAACCTAGACCCACTTCAGCTCCACTCAATATACCACACCACAGGACAGCAGCTTTTCGCGGAAGCTTCAAATTCCAAGCTTCCAAATGCTGGAACGACCTCCCGCCACCAATTCGTAATATCTCTTCAAGATACGGTTTTAGAATTAAGCTACAGCACCATTTACTCTTATTGCAAAAACAAGACATTTAGCTTTGTTACTTTATATTGCGCATTGTGTTGCATTAAACTACGGTTGGTATATTTAGTCGGGAAGATATATGGAAATACACATATTTTAATATTAGTACTTTTTAATGATATTTTTAAAATAAAGTTTGGCTACCCGCTCACCTTTAGAATTTTCCCCTCCATAAGATTTTCTCATTTACCGGTTTTAGGACAGTAAAATTTAGCAACTATTTTATGTAATGTAGGTATTTATTATTTATTCATTCGTATTTATTCATTATAAGTATTAACATTTGTGATTTACAATGCAGTTTATTTCTATACATGTACTACAGTATATTTACCAGTTTATATGTTATTTACCTATTTATTTATTTTCAACTTTGAGGTATCTCCATCTGAGCGCGAACTTAGATACACTTTAAGGTACTAGCAGAATAACAGCGCTTGTACTATTTTCGGGTGGTTCACAGCATTATGCTGAGCTTAGGACCTTTTCTATGGGTGCGGTACATAACGTTTGTTTGTTTGTATAAGTGGTTGGTAGGCATAAGTCATAATGTGTTTGCTGCTTGTTTATAACCAATTAGTATAAATGACCTATATTAAGCATTTCTATGTACTGTGCTCATAAATAAACGTTTTTCTATTCTATTCTATTCTATAAAATTGGAATCGGGTTTTGTTTCTTTGTTTTGTTTCGTCTATTTTAAGTGGAGTGAAAGCTTGTCTGGTTCGGGCGAGGTGTAATGTAACGTCAGTTCTCCGTATGGGGGCAGACGGTAAAACAATTAGCAGCGCCGGCGCCGCGCTAACAGCGTTACCCTCGACACTCGACACTCGCAATCACATCTCGACACCGCTCTGGCAAGTGTCGAACACACGGTGACACTGCATTACATCAGAGGCAGCAATTCACGTCCCTATATTCACGTCGGCCGTAATAGCGCACTATATTGCAGGTGTCACTGTATAGCATCTACAGTGTGTCTCAGCTTGACACATTGCTAGAAGGTCAAACTCGCCAAAATTGGTTTGAATCTAAACTCAGCTCAATGTCACATGTCTAGCTAGTCTCAGTTCTGAGAATTTTATTAAATCGCTATATAATTTAAGTTGCTTTTTGTTTTTCTTCTTTTAGTGTGTCGACTCAGTAAGATTACATTTGTGAAGGCCGGTATTCCGTCACTGATTATCATAAACTGGGGCATCACGCATGAAGGTAGTACAGGTCAGGACATTAGATGGGCCTTGCTTTGAGGAGGGACACCACACAGGTAGGTCAGCCCAACCGAGACAATGTTCCCCCAGCTTCAGCCAACTTCTCTTTGTAGATAATTTAGCATACAATACAATACAGTGGCAATAAAATCCATCCCAACTATGCGATGTAATCCTCTCTTTGTGCGGGCTGAATAGAGTCGTGACGCCGGCGGGCCTTATTACCCGCGACTATTCACACGCGCGTTATTAAGAGCTCCCGCGATACATTATTTTATCTATGGCTAGGCTGCTTGAGCATGCACAGCTAAGGCTCTACATGCAACGTTGACACGCAACTGCATTTGCATTGCTAGTACAGGGAGTCCAACTTTAAGCTGGTCATAAATGTCTTGACTTTGACTATATACGATCTTCGTTATAGGAATAAGGTTGGAGACAAAGCTCCAGACAAAGACATGTTTGAAAACAACGACTGGACTAACCGGGTAGGAATCAGAATTTCGAATGATATCTTCTTATATATAAAAATGAATTGCTATTCGTTAGTCTCGCTAAAACTCGAGAACGGCTGAACCGATTTGGTTAATTTTGGTCTTGAAATATTCGTGGAAGTCCAGGGAAGGTTTAAAAGGTAAAAAAAAAAAATGAAAAAAAAAACAACGCGGGCGTACAGCCGCGGGCGGACAGCTAGTAAATAATTAAAATTCAAATCTTAGTAAATAGATAACAAAAAAATAAGGTCAGTTTCTGTGACATCAATGAAACCGGTACACCTAACTAAAATTAATAATTTTTTGATCTGTTGATAAAAAACAGGCGCTAATACAACAGAAAAGCTTTAAAATTAATGATAATTATCAAAGTGGTATCCTGAATAGTGTTCATATAAGTTGGTCGCTACCAGGGTTGCAGCCGGTGGTAGAGAGTGGTAGAGATAGCATCGGCTTTCTCTTTATGAGGGAGGCGTTAATCCGCACAAAGCCGGCACTCTTTAATAACGCCACTCCGAGTCCCAACACTGCACCGCTCCCTCTCTATAAACACTGCTGAAACTGACTATAATCGCCAACTAGATACGAGTAATGAGACGGATCAAAGGCCGGCTACACGGGAGATTGAGAGCAATTTCAAATTGCACGGAAGAGACGGCGACGGAATGTCAATTGCAGCAATTATCGCGATTGTCTGGTCGGTCGATATGGATATCCTCCGCCCACCGTCTAGACTAGGTCGCAGGCCGCTGCCTCTGAATGGTCTAATGGTCTAATTCACTACGCAGACACCTGACTGTGGTTACTACCATTGTAACTGGCGGGCGAGCTATTCATTCAGTTTTAATGTCGTAGTCGTATATAATTAGAGTATTTTTGGTTTATGTTAAAGTTTCGTAGCACATCAAAGAAAAGAGAGCTTTTTGATTCCTTTTAATCGTGATTATAAATGAACTAAAAATGCTTTTTAAAACAAAAGAGAAGACGACATGAAGCATTAGTATAGATCATCATCACCATCTCAGCCGAATGACGTCCACTGCTGGACAAAGGCCTCCCCCTGTATAGATAAATAATAGGAATTAATACACATATTATGCGTAATGTAAAATTAATTTGAAATTAAAAAATATAAAACTAGTGGCAATAATGCATAAGGTAGTCGATGGTAGGGCCGTAGTAAATTTATCAGTCGTGCTAATCAGTAGGTTTGTTCACTAGTTAGCACTGTTTACAGCTCATTTCCCTTCAGACCTGTGCTTCAGACCCTGTCAACGACTTACAAACACGTTATTTAATTAGTAATACATTAATGATAGGTACTACTATAATACAAAACTTAGATGCTTTTACTTAAAATTTAAGTATCGCCGCACTATAACTTAAACTCGAATAAAAAGTGAATCGAGCATTTCTTCCTAATCTTCCTTCATTTATTAATATGGAATATTAAGTCAGTAATATTCAAGTTGTACACGTTCACAGCTGGAAAACTCTTCGACAACTATTTTATAGTGGTACTTCAACGTCCACGTCTTGCAACAAATTGCGACTGGCCACAACGGTTTACCTGCTGCGTCTTTCATCGGACGGCTTCTACACGATAATTATATGGGATAATACATATTTAAACAGCCACTTTAAAGGTGTCGGTATATTCTTTTATTTGTGGCGCATCATATTACATGCAATCAAATATGAATTACTACGAGAGCAGAAGTATAAGAGGGATAGTATAATATTCCTTGACACCATTAGCTATAAAATATACCGAGGCGGTCGTAAGCAGTTCACATTAGCGACCTCCCAATTTCTGACAGCTGTTTTACTTTTGGGCAACATCACATTTATTGTGTGAAAGCAGGTTTTAAAATCTGAGTGCTTTTTAACAATATGAATAACGGTATTTAATTTCATAAGAAATTTTCTATATCATTGTAAAGAAACTTGCAGAATGCACGCACCCACGAAGAAATGTAGAGATCCTACTAATATTATAAGCGAAAGTTTATAAGTATGGATGTATGAGTGCTACTCTTTCACGCAAAAACTACAAAATAGATTTCAATGAATCTTTACTATAATTTAGCTCATACATCAGAATAACACATAGGCTACTTTTTACCGCGGGAAAATATCTTATTTCTACGGGGAAATCTGTAAACGCGGGCGCAGCCGCTGGGCGGAAAGCTAGTTATGATATAAAATATTTATTTAAGTAATATATCGAGCTAATGAAACTATCGGACCAGAAAGACAATAATGTAGCACACGAAAGACTAACTAGGCATGCTGCAGGCCTACTATACATATAAGTAGCGACAGGCTCGAGAAGCTGTCAAACGTGACATAGTGACATTAGAGCCATAGTAGTGTTGTCAATATGTCGCGTTTGACAGCTTCTCGAGCCTGTCGCTACTTACATAGTAGGCCTACTGGTTCGGAATCGGGACTCGAGCGTTGTTCGCGTCGACCCTGCGTGTAATCGGGGCATAAATCACGCGGCAAGTATTGCACCCCGCACCTCGCACCTCACACCCCCGCGTTCCTGTAATCGCATACTTATAATTGCTGTCGCTCAGAGGAAGCTGGTGAAAGTAATTGAATTGAAATTGTGGTCTTATGCTTCTCCTAAGTAAATATTACGAAGGATCATAGTACTTTAAGATCTTTAATCGATTTTTTAATGGCCCGTTATCATCATTCATATAGAAATTCATTATAATATAATATTCATGTAGAGCTCCATCAGAATTATTTCATAGGTAGCATTATTTTCATAAATGGTAATTTAATATATTTTTTAATTTTAGTTTCACGAAATATGTATTTGCTGTAAAATCAAATAAAGTTAAGTAACTACCATCAAAATTTATTCATTTCAAAAGTTTAATGATGAATTAGTAAGTATTTAATTAAATTTAAAAAAAAGCCGGGAAATACTCGAGGCGGTATATTTGATATAGCTGACGAAAACTGTGTTTGATATATTGTTTTGACCTACTAATTAGACTGTATTTTTTAAATTAAATAATGATGTAGTATTTAATTATTCCACTTTATTAGGATGACGTTAGGCATGTAGTAGCGTTGTTTCACGGTAGGATTTCATCGCCAGTTTCCCTCGGGGTATACACTGTACAGTCACCGTCAGCGGTCTAGCGAGTTTGAAGACGGTCAGGCCGAGTCAGGCGCCGCGGGCGAGAGGTGAGATCAGACGGAAATTATGGCGGCAACTGTACCTCAATCCAGACGTTTAGATTCAATGTTTGGAAAGGATTTGGAATTCTGGTTATATTTTTGATAAACATACAAGACCAAAATGGTTTTAATCCAAAAAGAATACAGTTGATGTTATTTTTGTTACAGTTACACGTGTTTCATAATATTCCATTTAGTAAAATTCCCGGTATTTTGAGAATAATATCATGGAAATTAGTCAATACAAAACAATAATAAATTAAACTCCGCAGAACGCTTTATGTTATATTCGGTAAACACATTTTTTTATAAAATGCTTCAGAATATAAAGCACAATTTAATTAGGTATATAGTTAATATATAATTTAGTTTCTATTCAATCAATGGGTAGACTAAACACCAAGTTTCTTTAGAAAAATTAAAATACATACCTCCACAAATTTTTATTATTTATATATTTGCACTAATATTCTCATTTTCTTCTTAAACTAACCTCCCGAATAAGGGGTTATTTATTCAGTCTACTAACTTGACTGTTTTTGAAGTATAGAATAAATGAAAGAGGGCGCCTAATTTAATTTTAACTTTTAGAAAAATCAGGTGACGTTTCATTTAGGTCAAGCATGTTTTTTTTAATATCCACCAACGAGCGGCACTCAAAACCACTGTAACGGAATAAAATGCTATAGCGCTGTTTCTATCAGAGTTATGAATGTGATTTAAACGGTTTTGTGAAGTACCGAGAAGTTCGGGAAGAGGTACTATGTGACGGCAGGTTGGCGTACACACGTGTGGTGTGTGTAATTGGCCACGAGTTGATTAACTCCGTGTTGAGGAGTTTGCTGTAAACGAGACTGTGTCTTGTTGGTCCGCCAAGTTTAGCTCCTATCCGTAAACTTTTCAGACAAAATTGGATCTGAAGTGATGGCCCTTTTTGGGCGCCAAAATAGTTAAATTAATCATTGTTTTCAATCGTAAATCGATAATTGTTATAATATAATATACCTCTAAAAAAGTGATAATGATTTCATTGTAACTGAATTTATTTATTTTACCCAAAATTATATTTTTTAACATGACTTTCTCAAATAGGAATATGTTTGAGAAACCGTTTTGATAGTAAAGAAGCATTAAAATAAAAAATCGTAGTGTTTGTATCGTGTGACGACTACTATTATTCTGGTCTCCCGGCTCCGCCGGCCTGGCACGACTCGTCGCAGCTTTGACGGATTACGTCGATTTAAACTGTTCCGAAAACTTCGGCCGCCGCGCCGGACCAAGTTCCAACTTGTGACTTGATTTTAAATGGCTGCGCTCTTCAACATCGCCGAAATAAATTTCAAAGAGCGCCAAGCGTTTCCATTTCAGTGCCACTGCTTTGCATATCAATTTCATCTTCTGAGGTTAAATTATAACGCTTGACCTTGTAAGCGGTCTTTCACAAGTCAAATATTTTTAATTTCTGTTCAATGGTTTGTAAAATGACGTTATCTACAAAAACCAAACATTATGTAATAATTTGCATGTTTGCAAATTTTAGCTACATTTAGAGGAACGCGTAGCAACAGCGATAATAACAGATTCATTCCAATTTAGGTGCTAAAACCAAGCTTAATGAAAATAATTGAAGGCAGGAAATAACACAATGTATTAAATTTGGAGTGGCATTTGAGGAGCTTCTCGGTATAATTTACTGTGAATAATGCTGTAATTACCGAGCTTTATTGATAAAGTTGAGGCCAGTACCCCCCCCCCCTTCCCCTTCCCTTGTCCTATCTCAATTCCCATCAGAACTCTACTATTATAATTTAATTCAGTACAACTAAATTTTAA
Organism: Teleiodes luculella; assembly: GCA_948473455.1. Lineage (NCBI taxonomy): Eukaryota > Metazoa > Arthropoda > Insecta > Lepidoptera > Gelechiidae > Teleiodes > Teleiodes luculella. The sequence goes on along the minus strand of OX419592.1, from coordinate 15,613,668 downwards.
CTTGATATCTAAAGGGAAATCTACCAGATTGGCGTCAAATCAAAGGAATTAAATTAATGTACAGCTGGTTCACATGATTATGGAATAATTTATATGGGGTAAATTTATGACTGATAGATTTATACTATATAGATTAGTGATATTCTATTCTATTGTACCAGTGATTTGAGATCTGTTATTTATCTAATAGATATTATTTGTATGAATTGGAAAAGTGTGAAATGCACTTTTGCTTATGAATGACAAACTAATAATAACTTTGTAATCTCTTCTTTTAAGAGCCGTGCTCTATTAGGACAGATCAGAAAAAATATTTATTTAGCATTATAGTATCTAGTGTAGTGAGATAATACTATTATTTAATGTTGTATGCGAAAAAAAAAAAACGCATTTTTGCATTTGTGAAATATAATTTTAAATATTTTTTCTAACGAATATTTCCATGGTTTATCACAATGTCCCTAAGACACTTCTCCCGTCGAAATATTGTATGGAAGAAACCGCTCAAATAGTTAAGTCTGAAGTATGTTTATTTGTTTACAATCTAATACTACGTACCTACTGAAGAATACCAATTACATTATAATTGAAAATAAAAAAACAGCTAATTCCATACATACAGAATACGTGCGTTGGCTAGCCGATTAAACTAAACTATACGATGGTGTTACAGTTTGGAACGACTTCCGAAATAAAGCTGGTATATGAATGACCCTCGATGTCAATTACTGTTCCCTGGAGCAGTACCGCATTAGGAGTGAGATCACGCGCGAGGCCCCTGGGGATAAGTCCTAGGGACAGTGCGAATTGCGCCTCTGTCTCTTATGTGTCTTTACATTAGATTACCTCATCTTTCTTCACGCGCCTTGTCACTTATTAGTGTAGTCTGTAGAAGCCACGAAAAAGAGATTGGTTTGTAGTGAATTCTTTTCTTTCATTTAAAACTTTTCAACCTACCTACGAACAAAAAAACGTATTGGAATCCACCGATAGAGAGGTGTACAATAAAATGAATAAAGATAGAAAAAAAAACTACTAACGTTAAAATATAATTAACTTAAAGAAACTTAAAACAAAGATGTGGAAGAAAATCAGAGGATTATTTTTCCAAAAATATGGTAGGGTCTAAGTAAGGTAAACGTGTTAAAGGACTGTAGATTCAATAACATTTCAATGTGACACAACTTATCAGTTTTAATTTAAATATTCGGATTTAATAATAATTCATAAGCAGTACCATTATCTGGGCGGTTCTATAATTCCGACACCAAGGTTTGTGAGGTAGGTTAACTTCGAAACCCACACAATAAGCAAACAAAATTATCTCATAAAGAAAGAAGCTCGATTTCTTTGACTTTGTTTATTTATTGCAGCTACTGCAGAATTGATTAAGAAATCTCACCCTCGATTAAGAATAACATCTCAGGATGTGTGTAATTACAGTTATCGGTATAAGGGCCGCGGGCGGGTTGGGGCCCCATCGATCACGAGGCGGGGCGCCGCTTGGGGCCCCGGGGCGCCTCGCCGGCTGCGCCCCGCCGGGACACTGCTGCCTTATCTGGGTGCCAATGGAGCAGGTTCCTGCTAACTTACTTCTCGTGTATCTTATTGAGTATGTTGTATATTTGGACCAAATTAATAGTCTTTTAAAAAGATGTATTTTTTCTGTTAGCCGATTCTGTAATCAATCAGTCAGTAGATAATTACAGTATTTAATTTTTCTGGGCGCAAACTATGTGACAGAGCAAAATTTTACTTAACAATGCATAGCTTCCAGTAACCTTTTAGTAAAATAAAATCTCAGTTTTATAGGAAAATTATCTTTTAGGTTTATGTATCATTACAATACTGTTAAATTCATACGACCTTATGCTAAAAAAAGGTCTGAAACTCCTAAAAGGACATATGAATAGTGAAAATAGAACAACATTTTTCTAAAAAGTTTGCTCTTTACCAAATCGTTTGACTCTGTACAAGATTTATTCGTCTCTCTCCAGATTTCCTTTCACAATCAAATCATAAATTTCACTTATTTCGTCTTCAGCTCGCGTTTTGTCAAAACAGAAGTGTTTTTTACGAAATCATTTAATTTCTAATTTGCAAAAGTGCCGTAACGCTACCAGTAGTATTTTTCTTGAAATTTCATGACAAATTCAAATTAAAGCTTTGAGTGAATATAATTTGATTGAGATTACAGTTTATAAATGGTTTGTGCCCACGGAACAACATTTTTACACAACAACTTATATTTAAAAATTGTTGGTTTACTCTGTATATGAAACTGCAACACATATAGGTTTGATGATCACGTTTTACACATTAATAATTATTTCTTAATAACGAGCAGTGGACGTCTTTCAGCTAAAATTATACCGGATGAAATGATTAAAAAAAAAGTATGTGTGGACGCTTGACAAGAAAATATTTACATCAGATTTTTTTTAGACATTAGACCTGCAGAAAGTGTAGAGTTGTACAGAACAAACCAAGACTTAAACTTAGACTTCATTTTCTTGAACACAAAAATAGCAAATCAGAAAGTTTCTTAAAGAATCGCCTTCAAAAGGTGAAATTCCTGGAAAAGTAAAATACAAAGAAACATTATAAACATTTTGTTGAAGAAAACATAGCTTAATAAAAAAATACGTTTTCACTAAAACGAAAAATTGTAAAAACATTTTACGGCTGACAAAAGCTCGTGTAATAGAAACATTTAATCCTTTGAAATCTCTTTTTCTGCTTTGTCGTGGCCCTAATTGCACCGGCAAAAAGCGCTTCAGTCTAGATTAAAACGATGCTGCTGAAGGTTGAATTCAAACTGTAATTACTGATGGAGAAGAACGAAATTCGCTCTGATGGTGTAATAGCGGAGATGGCTTCTTAATGCTTCAGGCTTCTAGGAGCAATTAAATAGAGGGAGGTCATAGCGAGGTATTAAAAATGTGGAGTTCGGCGTGTGCCGACCGTCTGCCTTATAGAAGAGTATTAATATAATTTTGTTTTCCACACGATGGCCTACAGTACAAGATACAAGAATGATAATTGGGATTATTTCGATGTTTTTATTTTGGATTCCTAAGCTCTATGTGTGGTTACCAGATTAGAATTCAACCAACTTCATAAGTTTACCAATGAGTGACGACGAGTACCAACTCGACTTACAACGTTAGTCAGGTCATATAAATATATCTCTGTCTCTCAAATATTAATTTTAATTATATAGCGAATCACAAACAAACATAGATATACTACATACAACAAAGCATTTCACTTGCACACATAATGTTGTTTATTCGTTCTAATTTGATGTATGTTTGAAAACGCTAGGATAGGTTTACATGAGCACACAAGACCGTAACTCGTCGGCAGTGCTGGATCGTGTCAAACAAGGTTAATGGAAACTGACTCTCCGAACATAACAATACATTTAGCAGATTAAGTGCGATATAAAATGAATCGTACCTCAGTGTTGTCTCAGTAATTTGTGTTCCGCTTTATGATCGTATCATTGTATGGAGATAGCGACAGATTCGTGCGTGCGTTTTATGAAGAGTTGCGCTTGCGTTCCGATGCGTTGCGGGAATTATAGTGCAGTGCAATTTTGTTGGTGCGTGCTGATCATAAATGCAGAAAGTTTATTACACGGAGGATGTAAATGTATGGTAAAATATCGTAAATGGTGGAGTCCATCGGGAATTTTAATGTTAAACAGGTTATTGACACACAAAGTTAATTGAAATTGCAAGTAAAGATTGAAGGTTATGTTTTTGTGTCCCGTTTCAGATCAGAGGACAAAGGCTTCATAAAAATGTTTAAAAGTCTTAAACGAACAGGAATAATAATTGTTGTTTTGTAATTTGTTTTAGGTTTGTATAAGAGATATTAGATGCAATAATTTTTTGTAATGGATTCCTTATATTAATAAAACAAAAGTATCACAGTGACTTAATCGGTATACATAGAATAAAAATAAAACATGACGTCACATAATTATTACCGCCATTAAAAAGTGTCGTCGTAAATAGGCTTAAAATTAGTAAGGGTGTGGGTTAATAGGGAGTTATTTGGAGGATATAGTGTTATGAGCTGCTGAGCCGATAAATCCCGGTTGTCACAGCAGTCATAATCACGACGAGCACCACGGCCGCCGGCGCATATTATTGACGGCGTTCATATATTATTGTGACATGACTCTCGGTATAATCCTCTGCGACAGTGGATGTAACTTATTGATGAGTAACTGAATTGTATCAAATTCGAATAAAAATATTATGTAATTAACCGTTTAACAGTAAATAATATACTAAAAGAGGAAGTGTTTTTTTTTTGACTGGCTGATAGATAACAAACAACTTATAAAAAAATGACCTAATAAAATATTTGTGACTATGCAGATAAGTCGATGAACTTTAGTTTTAAACGACTATCCTGAAGTGCTGACGACGACGTTCGTTCTCTTGGTATTTTGGCCTTTATGTTTTTAACGATTAACTGTGTGCAACGTAAACATAACTGTATTGAATACCTATTTAAAGAAAGAAAGAAAGAAACATTTATTATTAATGACGCCACAACAAATTAATAAAATACAAAAAATTTGCACAATAACAAAAGAAATTTAAAAAAAAAAAACAGTACAAATTAACAACAAAAAAGAAAAGTGCCGAACGATGCGTCATGGCGTCACAATAAAAGGACCACATTCAGCTTATGCCGCGATCGTGAACCGCGACGCTGGTATTCTATGGGCCATTTATTTCTGAAATAATACTATAATTTCAGGTTAATAATTCTATTAGGTTAGTTAGTACTGTGATAAAAGGGCTATTTTTTTTTGTTTTGTTTAATTGACATAAACATTTATTTAAACAAAAAAGAAACATTCTTATCAAGGAAAATATAAGATAAATTCTTTGTCAGAGGTAACAAAGTAACATCATTTGGAACGTCTCGTCCCGAGTCGAGATTCTCCAGTGGTTTGCAATTAATGTCTGCGGCGAGACCAGAAGTGGGATTTTCTCTCTCAGATTTCTGAGGGAATTCACGTCAAAACTCGATAGCAATTATTTTCAACAAAATGTAACTAGTATTTAATTTACGAAGCATTAAGAAGCCAGACTTTTCTAAAACCTATTTTATAGACTGTCTTCGTGTTTAGTTGACTGTTTTAACGCTGTTGTATGATTATAATAAAAATATTTCATCATATGGCTGGTTTGCTTAGGTAATTTGAGTTTGATATGGCTAATTTCTAACAATAAGATAATTTAGTTTTACTTTTAACACAAAATTTAGAAATGAATATTTTCTTTGAAAGCTTTATGAGAAAGTAAATTAATTTCCTCAATTTAGCGCAAAACGTAGAGCCTTTGGGTTGGCTTTGTGCTTGTGGCGCGGCGCGTTGTGGAGACGGCCCTGGCTAGTCAATTTCACGCGGCTCTGGCTGCAGCTCGCTGTACGGGCCAGGCCAACCCGGCACCCAAATAATCCCAAGATTACTGTTATTTATTGCCATTGAGAGCTAGTTAGCGCTGTTTGTCCCGTCGTCGGCCGCCTCACCCGCGCTCTGTCACAATTATACTATTTTAACGAAGGATTACTGGATGGAGGCGAGGGAGGCTTGTTATTTCAGAAAACAAGGACGAGCACGGTTCCAGAAATGAGAGACTCGCTGGGTTCACTTGGTTAATTTATGACAAGATCAAATAGATGAAACATAACGTACGCAAATTACCTTCATTGAACATGCGTCAAATTATCCTAGGTAAGGGAATCGTCGATCATGCTATTAAGGCGATTAGGATAAGTAGGATTTGTCGTTGGCATAAACGAATGTCAGGGCATTAAGCGGCTTTCATCGCGACTCAGCGAGACCACAATTGGAGATTTAGGGGCGACATTAGCAGCGGCGCTGTACCAACATTCCGCAAATTGACCATTACCCTAGACTCGGGGAACTACATTACACTTTTACAACAACTTGAAAGGAGCGAAGGAAGTTTAATGCTTCTTAAGTAGTATCTTCTCACACTGTGACACCACTTAGTGCTTGTAAAGTGAAAGAAGGTTTTTCTTTGTGAGCTTATTCCTATTATAACTATACCTCCTTCTTTCGTGACAACGGCGGCGATAGCATAAAAATATGAGACATTTTGAGTAACATTGTGTGTTATTTTCGTCGTATTTTGGTCTTCATTTATGTAATATATAAAAATATAAAATAAGTATTTCTCTAAAATTATGCGAACATGAAGGGACGCCCTTCCGTAATTTGTCTGACTACATGATACTTTTTCACTTGGCATATGTCTCTATAGTGGCAGCTCTTACTCCAGCTCTCGAACATCCGGAACGAAAAACTTATTATTAACTAAAACCACCTAAAACTAAAATCTGGCTATACTACAAAGAAAAAAAAATGAATAAGAAAGAAATATGTGAAAAAACATGCCAATCAAAAAAGGAAGAAAGTGTATTATAAACTAGGTCTACAGCCTTATAACGTAAATATTTTTGAGAACACAACATTTTAACTTTTGCCCAAAGGACACAAATTTTGATTCATAAAACAGTAAGTACCATAATATTACTAGACTAAAATTTTACAACATGTATAATTTACACCAATTTATTGACTTGGACTTTCATGACCAGTTACTTTCATAACCGTAAACCTCTAACGTTGTTCCCTTCATATTACGACCTCTTTATTACATACAAATTCATCGGACACTAACGTAGATCTAGCACTTTATAGCAGTCTGGTTCCTATTTCCATTTGATGTTGGGCTAAAATCAAATCCAGTCAGATTGATGCCGCCCTAAGTATCAATTATGGAAGCTCTCCATCCCGGTCTCGGCGGTTATTGGTTGTACACGAGTCACTGGACGATTTACCTCAGGGTGCTCCGGGGTGACGGTTTGTTGGTAATTTGATCTCAGCGAATATTGTTATTCGATGGGTTGAATGGATACCTGAATTAATTTAAGGATTATTGATGCTGATAATAATAAATGAGAGGTATTTTTTTATATATTTTGTGAGGATTTTTTGATAAAGTAAACTTTATTGTTACTTACTTACTTACTTACTTACTTACTTACTTACTTACTTACTTACTTACTTACTTACTTTATTCTGACACTTCGTACTCACCGTACCCCTGGGTCTACCCCAGGCACATACTATATCTGGATAAAATCCGTATTAGTTTAAAAACGCGTAAGTACTAATTAATTATACACGGTCACATATCACGTACTTTTATTTATTTTGTGGCTGAGGATATCAATAACCGCTTAATCTTATATATAAAATTCTCGTGTCACAGTGTTCGTTCCCATACTCCTCCGAAACGGCTAGACCGATTCTCATGAAATTTTGTGAGCGTATTGAGTAGGTCTGAGAATCGGCCAACATCTACTTTTCATACCCTTGAGAGCGGGCGGAGCCGCGGGGCGAACAGCTAGTATAATATAAATGTTTACACATCAAATAATAAGTCGCTTGATACAAAAGAATATATTTTATTTGCGATACAAACGTCCCGTCATACAACTTTGTTCCAGCAATTCCACAGAATTGTGGACATTAAACTGTTGCGGTAATAAAATCCTACAACAGATGGTTCAAAATGAACTGGCGGGAATATAAGTGGACTGTATTTTGCGGAGCGGAGCGGTTAAGAGATAATATTATGATGTGGAACCCAGCAGTGGGTGTAGGAAAATGAGGGACTCACCAATGAAAGCTATCCAAAACGCCTGCTATGATGCCTTTGGACGTTGTTGTTCCAAGTTCCTCACATGCACACCTCGGCACGAACCTTGATTTTCACTGCTCAAGTCTTTGCCGGCCGGCTACACTATTATCACAGTTTATAATGTTTATGATGTCTGAAAGACGCGGTAGAAGTATTTGCGGTTTTTAATTTAGTTTTGTTGCGGAGACGCAGACATTGCGTCGACACGATCCGTAGTATTCTCTAGTTCTTGATTTTGGCACCGTCGGAAGTGCATCGTCCGGCGCTGCTGTCGCACGGCGTGCTTGCTTTCTCTTTCTCTTACTAGGCGTATGGTGGAGCGTGAGTAGGAGAAGAATAGGAAAGAGGGATACCAGATTCCACATCATGAAGAGCGCGAAATTTTAATAAATAGGGTAATGGCGTAAACATCCTCCCGGCCTTGATAATACGTCGTATTATCAAAAAAAGCGGTCAAAATACAAAGAAATACCTAAATTATAATTACCTACCTAAACTATGAAATTAATTTATTTATTATACTTTATTGAGAAGGCAATGGACAAAGTTTGACGATAGGTCGTTTAAAAGTGCTAGATGCAGTTTTAACTAAGGCGACGCGTACTCTACCATCTTTACCCGGGTAAACCTCCTGTATAATGCCCAAAGGCCAGCGGAGCGGGGGAACATCATCCTGATGTATCAATACAATAATACCGGGTTTTACGTTATCAGTATTAGTAAGCCATTTTTGCCTCACTTGCAAGGAATTAAGATATTCTATACGCCATCTCTTCCAATAACTATGCACCATTTGGTCTAGCAGCTGTTTGCGATGACGTAGAGTCTTAGTTTCTTCAGAAACTGGCGCGGCGGGTAGGTAAGTCAAGGGAGAAGCCATTATAAAATGAGCGGGAGTAAGAGGCTCAGGATGTGGGTCCTCTGATAAAATACAAAGCGGTCTAGAATTTAAAATAGTTTCGACTTGAGTCAAAACAGTTAACAGTTCTTCATACGTAAGTAACTGAGATCCAATAACGCGGTATAAATGAAGCTTCATGCTTTTAATATTAGACTCCCAGAGTCCACCGAAATGAGGAGCACGGGGCGGGATCATATGCCATTCGATGCGATGGTCAGTAAGCAGTTCGTTTATCTGAGACTTAGCACCAACAAAATTTGTTCCATTATCGGAATACATATGAGAAACAGGACCACGCCTAGCTATAAAGCGTTTAAACGCGGAAATGAAAACTTCAGACGACAGATCTGAAGCTAGTTCAATGTGAACTGCTTTTGTTACTAAGCAGATAAACAAACAAATATAAGCCTTCTGGCTTTTTTGTCCTCGGCGTCTACACAGGGTTATATTTATGGGACCGGCGTAATCAACGCCCGTATGAACGAAAGCTTTGGTTTCTTGAACGCGGTAAGCTGGTAAATCAGCCATTTTAGTATTAAGGTGAGATGGAGAATTTTTAAAACAAAAATTACAGGCATGAACACGTTGCCTAATCACGTTTCTTGAGGATAAGATCCAGTATTTTTGGCGCAATAAGGAACTCAAAACATTGGCACCGGTGTGACAATGTAGGCGGTGATAGTAGTCAATTAAAAGGTGAGTAACATGGTCATGTTTAGGCAATAACGCGGGATGTTGAGCTTCGTATGGTAAGTTACTATTCGAGAGTCTACCTCCTACTCTTATAATTCCGTGTTCATCGATGAATAAGTCCAATTTTCTAAGCGGTGCGGAAATAACTTTATTAGTTTTTAAGTCATGAATTAATTGAGTAAAGTGACAACCCTGAACAGCTCGAATTAAATAGCTTTCAGCTATTATGAGCTGTGAAGCAGTTATTCGGTCTTTACGCGGTAATATTTTAGTAAATATCAGAATATATGCAATAATGCGGATAATTTTATTCCAGGACGAAAATTTTTGCGTAAGTTCATAAAGAAAACCAGGGGCGGATTTGGAAGTCGAGCAAACGAATGTTTTGCTTTTATATTCAGGTAAGGTCTCACAAGCCTCTGGAATGAAAGGTGTGATCGGCCAGCTTGATACAGGAGCACAAAGCCAAGGAGGGCCATGCCACCATAGCGGATGCGAAAGCAATTGTTCTGGTAAGAGACCTCGTGAGAGACAATCACTGGGATTTTCTATCCCACTGACATGATAGAAATGACGCGAATCGAGATTTTCTTGACATTTCGCGACGCGGTTACTAACGTATATATCCCATCTATGCGGTAAAGAATTAATCCATGAGAGAGCTATTTTCGAATCTGAAAATGCGAATATATTATTTATTTTCGTACGAGCACTGTACGTTTCATAAATCAGACGGACTAGTTTCGACATAAGGACTGCGGCGCATAATTCCAATCTTGCCAACGAAACTACTTTGACAGGGGCGACTTTAGATTTGGCGCATATTAAATTGACCTGCACCTTCCCCTCGCTGTCAGTGACCTCGGACAAATAGTCGTTATCTATGTAGTCCTGTACTACCTCATTATAACTGGCGCGCAGCTCAGGGTCCTGAAGCTTGCGCTCCAATGAGAGCAGCCGACGAACAGCGGCGGAGCGAGAGTCCCCTAACTCGGACGGATCTCGGCAAAAAGGTAAAGCGGTGCAGTATCGACCAGTCACGTCACGTGATATGGTAGAGGTGTAAATGTCTTCACATTGACTGTCCTCTGGACTGAGAAACCCTTTGGAAGGCATTTCCTCCATTTCCCAAAACTTGGTCAATGTTTTATCAAGATGAAGTGCATCGAAGCGGTCACGCATCTCCACGCCACTAGAACACGTGAAGAAGGTAGCGGTATTTATATTTTGCAACGTGCAAGCGGTATTATTTTTATTAAAATTGTTAGTAGGAGCGTCACCCATTAAAATATAACCAAATACGGTTTCAATAGCGGACGGTGCGGGGGGCGCGACAACCCTACCACCTAATAACAAGTGCGAGAACAGCTGAGCGCCGAGTATCAACTCGACCTCACCCGGGATGTGCCAATGCGGGTCAGCGAGCGGTAAGTCAACCAAATGTTGCACTACCGAAGTGTCAACATATTCGGAAGGCATGCGGTCGGTAATGTTATCCACTACCAAAGCGGTAATGTTATAAGAATATTTTTTATCCTTCGTGGTTACAAGCAGCGGTACATATCCATGAACCGTTTGTGAAGCGGACCCAATGCCCTTAATAAATGAATTTGAAAGCGAAATAGGTTTTAGTTTGAGCTGTTCACAACATGCGGCAGTAATCAAGTTATTTTGTGAAGCATTGTCAATTAAACACCTAACAGAAATATTTTGTTTGTCATTATTTAAAATATTTACTTGAGCGGTTGAAAGAAGCACCGTAGTACCACGCGGCGAGTTTGTACTAAGCGGGGTAGTATCATCCGAGCGCGCGCATAGCGACACGTTACCGGTAGCCGTGTTGTTCATATCCGAACCCTGCGAGTGCGAGCGGGACGGCAAAGTCGCGGCGGCGGCGGCGGCGGCGGGCGCGGGCGGATTAGTTGGTTGTTGCGATGATGACGCGTTATTATTATTATTTTCCAAATGCAACAACGAATGATGGACTTTTTTACAAGATTTGCATGTATATGTGGAATTACAATGCGAAGCGGTATGGGACAAACTTAGACAGTTTATACATCCTCGTTTGGATTTAACGAAATCGAAACGACCTTTGGCGGGAAGCGATTTAAATGCGGGACATTTGTATAACTGCTGATGATCAGACTGGTTACACATCAAACAAGACTCAACACCCTTGCCATCACTCGTAATGAATGTTTGTGATTGGTAGGTATTGCGCGGGCGGTTATGTTTCGCACTGTTGTTATTAAGGTGCGTTTCCACTGCCGAGGCAGGAACGCGGTTTGATTGTGGTGACGATGAGGTACGATCTAATATTTTCACTTGACTCTTAGTGAATTCTATGAAATCCTTATAAGAAGGAATTTCTTTGTCTCTGACTACAGACTCAAAGGCATGTGCGGTAGCAGAATCGATTTTACGCAAAGCAATATTTAACAACATAAAATCTTTTAAATCGTCGAGCTTTAATTGCTCCAACGCTGAAACAGCGGCGTCGAAGGTTTCAACGAAAGTATTTAAAGACGACGAATTATTAGTCGCGGGTTTAATATTAGAAAGTATAGACATGTAATGACACCCTAAAGCTCTCTTGTCTTGGTATTTTTTAACTAAACTTTCCCAAATAGATGAGTAATTTTCGCTTGATGGAATGATGCCCGCAATTATTTTTAATGCAGGACCAGTTAATTTTCCTGTCAAATATTGAATTCTCTGAGCATCAGTTAACGACTCATTTAAATGAATATTCGCTTTAAACGACTCATAAAATATTGGCCAACTATCCATCTTTCCATCAAACGAAGGAATGTTTATCGGCGGTAGCTTGATCGGTGTAGGCGCACCTTTATTCTCGCCCGAGCGCGAGTGAGGCGAACTCTCTATGATACGCGAACGAACCCTCTGTATTCTAGCGTAGACATCTTCAAATGCATTGAGAGCTTCGTAACTAGGTACAAACTTAGGGTCATCGATAAAGCCTAGCTCATTAATGGAGTCTAGATTGCAAATGAATTCCTGACGTATGACCGGTAATGTTTCGGTTTCCGCCATAAATGTTTCCGTGGAACGGAGATCAGCGGTGGTTAAAGGTATTTTCTTAGCATAGTCATGGAGACTAGTCAAGCGAGCGAATATTGCATTGTTTTTAGCTTGTAATATTGCTATTTTAGCTGCCATGGTGAGGAAATGATGCGTAGTTATGAAAAGGTAACTAAGTAACTTTACCTAGGTAGGTAAGTAAGATACGTACTAGGTACGTCGCGGGGCGGTCAGAGAGCGGTTGATTATGTAGGTATATACGAGCGAGACGTTTAATATGCCTACTAATAAGGATATCAGGTTAATATCTGAATATTCGAGTAAATCCACCAATAAGTACGTAGGTTTACTGAGTAAGTATGGTAGAATGCGGTGTAATAGGTAAGTAGGTACCTATTTCGGATATGCGGTAAAATTCTACGTTTTCTATCACGATTGGCGTGTGAAAACAATAAAAATAAGTAAGAATTTAGTTATAAATGAGTTGAGTAACTACCTAAATAGCGAATTAACTCAATATAATAGGATTTAGCGGCGCGGGAGACACGAATCGACGTGTAATTACAAGACAAAATGGCGGTTTGCTTACGCGCTAAACTATCGGAGCCTAGCACCAAATAAGTATGAATTAAGCGGTTTGAGTACGTGTAAACTATCAGAGTTTAACACCAAATAATGAGAACACGAAAGGGAGGTTATCCGGTTCGAAGTCAGACCAAAAATGGTTCAAAATGAACTGGCGGGAATATAAGTGGACTGTATTTTGCGGAGCGGAGCGGTTAAGAGATAATATTATGATGTGGAACCCAGCAGTGGGTGTAGGAAAATGAGGGACTCACCAATGAAAGCTATCCAAAACGCCTGCTATGATGCCTTTGGACGTTGTTGTTCCAAGTTCCTCACATGCACACCTCGGCACGAACCTTGATTTTCACTGCTCAAGTCTTTGCCGGCCGGCTACACTATTATCACAGTTTATAATGTTTATGATGTCTGAAAGACGCGGTAGAAGTATTTGCGGTTTTTAATTTAGTTTTGTTGCGGAGACGCAGACATTGCGTCGACACGATCCGTAGTATTCTCTAGTTCTTGATTTTGGCACCGTCGGAAGTGCATCGTCCGGCGCTGCTGTCGCACGGCGTGCTTGCTTTCTCTTTCTCTTACTAGGCGTATGGTGGAGCGTGAGTAGGAGAAGAATAGGAAAGAGGGATACCAGATTCCACATCATGAAGAGCGCGAAATTTTAATAAATAGGGTAATGGCGTAAACAACAGATTTAAAGTCTTTAGAGAAGTGGTGCGCTGTGGAACAAGCCACAGCTTCCATTTTCCAGTAGCCCTGCACTTAATTGCCGTGAATACCTACTGGCACTCGACAGAAGCTGTGGCGGACAAAAGCGCCTTCTGATTATGAGTCTGTCAGCCGATGAGAAGTGGCTGAGGGGGGGGGGGGGTCGACAAGGCGTACTCACTTACCACGCATTAATCTAACGAAAAGACAAATGCACTGGAAGCCACATGTGTCAGGAACATCACGGGAAGAGAGCGTTACTTAATTACGAGTGACGCGGCAAAAACGACGGAGTTTATTTTGGTTCTGAAGTTCTCTTCACAAGCTTCTTTCATCTTTACATCAAAAATTTTTTAAAGTAAAAATAAAAAAATAACGACAATTTTAGTGCACAAACTGTAAAAGCAAATAAAATATAACTAAATAATTCTGCCTACTAAGTAAAAGCTGTACTTCATAGACTTTCATAAGAGAGCATAATTATGTCAAACGCTTCGATCTTGTCACTTAATCCACGATACTAAACTCGACTCATTGTACGAAGATGACGGGGAATGAGGATTTAATTATCAAATTATTTACTGTTCAAGATTCCCTCCCCCCTTGCTCCCCGCAGATAAAGGCCTACACAAATCAAGCAAGATTCAAGTAGGTACAACAATTCGAGAGTCATTCAGCTTCTTAAATTCTTAATTAATCAACATCTCTTCGTAATAAGCAGCGAGATTCCTCCTCTTGTATTCTCAAGTGACTGCCCTCGAGAGGGTTGCTCAACTGATTTCCCATTATAAAAATTAATAGCGGTTGACTTTTATTACGTAATTTAAACATAGAAACGCGAAATTGGGGTAATTTCTATTCGTGCACGTATCCGCATGCAAATTAATGTCAGTTTGATAACACCGACATTACAACCGAAATGAAATCTGCGGCGCGTGTTTGAAATACGAATGTGCAATTAGTTGTATGTGGAAAATAATATTGGTGGCATTGGTGGTAAAGTGTACGAAAAGATTGTGTTTAGTTTACCTTCAGTGAATTTCGGCACTTTCCCTTTACGAGGCGAGGGTGAGACAATTGCGTCGGATGACACGTCATATCCGGACGTTGCCCTATGGAGTCGTCTTGTGTGATTCAGGACTATTCCTCGTAAGAAACTTTAGATACTTTTATCGACACTTAAACCAGACCAATTGTTGTTCAGAGTCCCCTGAAGAAAATATTTCCTCAAGTTTGTTGCGACATTGAATCAAATTCGTAGTCCGCTTTTCTTATGCAAAATAAAAGTTGGTTGACGACGCTCCCCGTCTATAACGAGCGGCGGTCGGTTCTGCGGAAGGAAGTATGTTTTGAGCGAGACGAGTCGGAGCCAGCTTCGGTTTTCGGCTCACGTAAGCCGATTAACATCAATATTGGAAAAGGGCGCGCATCGTGATCCCAGTGCCTCCACCAACACGGTCCCCGCGACGATATGCGACAAGTGTGAATTATGAACGAGTGCGCATCGGAAATGGAGATTCTATGTCGTTCGGCAGTTGCAAAAATATGACGTGTTACAAGTGACATTGATTATTATAAGGTTTACCGAACCAAGTTAGATGTGTACATGTCTACATATTTATGTGAAACGAATAAAACAAAAAGATATATATGCAAAGATTGGTAAACTTTTTCGGAGATATGTACCAGGTAAGTACATAATTAGAATGATAAAGAAAGAAATATAAAATGACTAAAGTATTAATTATATTATTATTTATAACTGTCAACGTGAATGAGACAATAGGGGCACAGAATATATAATAGTACAACGCAGTAGAGGCAAGCGGAGAGCGCATTAATTGTGTACACCTGAAAAGGTAGAATTTGATAAAACAATGTTATGTCTAATGCACGCACTACTGTTATAATGTTTGTGCCCAAATTCAAGCAAAATAAATTTAATTTTATTTCATTTAATTAATTTTTTACGGAAACTTTTAGTTCTTTTTATTTTTCATGGTTAGCCGTTCACAAAGTATGATACTTCCTGAGGCAACAACTCATTCACAAAGGATGAAAATTATCTAACGTGCCCACCAACACTGAAATAGATGTAGTAGTTTTTCATCTGTCCTTGTGGCGGTGTAGGTGAGTATGAATGAGTTATGAGCGGCGCGGCGACATCGCGGTGTCGCCGCGACGTGCGATTTATCGCGATAGTTCGCAGACTGAATCCGAATCACATTCCGCGACATTCGGCGGAAAGTTGTAAAACTTTATCGTTCCAATTTGTCAAATCCACGACCTCAGGTTTGAATATTTCCGTTTTTATCTCCCAACGGATAAATTTTATAACAATAATTTTCGAAGTACCTAATTTATTGCCTTGGGGATATTGAGGCCATTTATTTTTATTCATAGCCATAATATGCTGAAGTGGCGAACGGGAAAATGTTTCGCAGCTGTCACACACACAAGATACGGAATGAGTGGAATATTAGACACATTATGTGTGAATGAATGAGTGCGGCGCAACACAAAGGACACCGAGGCTCATTCACACGGAAGCTTTGCTCAGAAAGAAG
The DNA here is from genome assembly GCA_948473455.1 of Teleiodes luculella. Taxonomy (NCBI): domain Eukaryota; kingdom Metazoa; phylum Arthropoda; class Insecta; order Lepidoptera; family Gelechiidae; genus Teleiodes; species Teleiodes luculella. Next base: position 15,597,409 of record OX419592.1, on the reverse strand, counting down.
AGGATTACGTGTCTGGGTGCTTCGGATGAGAAGGATGGGACGGAATGTTATCCCTGTTGTGCCCTTTTAACGCCAACTAGAAATATCCAACTAGTGAAAAGCTGCCTTAGAAACCACACAAACGACTAGAGTGTTGAAACTTAATTCCGTATTCATTGAAGACAGTATTGGAAATGAAGGCTTATGAAACTCAGAAGGTACGGATTATTCATTTAAGTCAAACGTGGTCAAACAAAAAGACCACAAAAGTAAGTAAGTAATAAAAATTCAGTGATAGAATATATTTTGACTTTAGTGGTGGGTAATAAATACTTAAATCATAAAACTGGAAATACGACAGGACTGCAAATACCACCACGCATGTTTGGTAAACTTTTTCCCTGAAATGGATGTGGGCTGTATATTTACGAGGGTGACATGCAAATAGAGTGCAGCCCCGCGCCCGCTCGGCTCGCCGAATCAAGATTTAATGTCAATAAAGTTTTACGCGGTTCGCGGACGGACGGACGCTCGTAAAATATTTTCATTTGTGCGACAACTACTACGGTGCCAGTGTTGGGGATATAATTTTATTTAATCGCATGGCGTATTATCAAGGAATTCTGAGGTGTGCCGCACGTTTATGTGTTTGGCGCAACTTGTCTTCTGTCTTTTACAAAACAACCATTTGATTGCGTTGTGTTCTCTACTAAATGTAAACTTTCAAGACAGTTAAATAAAAGTTGTCTATAAACCTAGCAACCTTCAATACAATAATTAGTCAAGAAGACAAGACACTAAGTATACCTATTCAGGAAAAGCTGTATCTTTGTTTCTCTTCTAGAAACACTTAGTTCTAATTTTTTTATCCATTGCAGTTGTAATTAGTAAGCTTTTATCGAGTAAAGCAATTTCCGGTGGTATCTGGCCGGTAGCATCGCGATGATTTTTCTAGTCGCTGCGATAGGGGCGGTGTAATTAGACGGCCGGCGCCATATTTCACGGCCGAGGCGCGATACGGCCGAGTTATGTGACCGCTATCGCTCTACCGATGGCTGGTGTAAGCTTTACTTAAATATTACCTATGTTTTACCGGTAAGGAATTAAATGCATCTTTTTGTATCCTTAAACAAGACAAACCTTATATTGATAGCCGTAAATTTTGCTTTTGCTGAAAGATTTTTATGAAAACTTTCTATACCGATATCATTTTTTTTAATATTTTGATAACTTCAGAATAAATTCATTCAGCTTCTTAAAAAAATAGTATGAAAATTTCTTCTATTCACAGCTTGCTTATCTAGACTAAACAAAAGCTTCAACCTCTAGATTTTAATGAATATAAAACAGCTTTGTGCCATTAGCAGATTGAGCTCGTGCATTAACAATGCCGTTTTGTTCTCGCGGCCGCTCGTCCCTTGCATCGTCCGAGTGCGTCCCGGCTCAGCCGTCACTGGAAGCAATAGCTTCTAACTGATGACCCTGGATTGATTCATCTTCCGGCTACCGCAACGCTGCCGCTTTAGATTGGATACCTAGATCAAATTGCGCAGTAACACCTTAACCGTATAAATTCGATTACGTTTGAGATTCTCGTTCAAGTTTGAGTTTCCCCGTTTGCAGTTTAGGTTATAACATATTTTTGTTAATTATACTTGAATTGATATATTAAGTATAGTGATTTCAAAATATTACAAAAACACCTCGTACGAGTAATAATGTTCATTATACCACTTTTTGACTTTTGCAGCCCAGCAATTGCAACCGTCACTTCAGAAAATTTTCCTTTTAATTAAAGTAATATGTACTAAAACATTCAAGATCTATCGTTTAGTCAATAATTCCTTACTACTAACTGCACTAATCCAGTAATTTAGTCAATGTTATTTCTATATAATCATTAAATTTGAATATTATTTATGTTATCATCATATAAGTCTATAGATCTGTGACAAAATCTCTAATACTTGGATTTGTGAGGTATGGTCGTCTTTACATCCCGCACACCATGAAAATGTTTGTAAATTTTCAGTAAAAAATTTTTTTTAAGTATTCGGAAATGTCTCTGGAATAAGCAGTTCCTTGGCTAGTTTCATGTGGATTTTTCTTTTCTCGCGTTGCGCTCGCGATAATGATCCAGCTATGCTGTCAGCCGCAAGAGGCATGAAGGCGGGGGGTGGGGCTAATCAACCGATCTGCGCCTTCATCTGCTTGATTGATTGCTGACTCTGATCCGATCACGTTCCACGACTTGTCGGACTCATGTAGCGTACATCATTAATCCCATCTAAGCCGCAAGTAGCATGGTTTCAACGTGCGTGGTTGAGTTTTGCATCTCAAAACAAACTACTTAGAAATTGACTTTGATACACTCTCGGAGCGTTTACCCTGCAATGTTGTACTTGATGAGGAGGACATATGACGAGGGGGTGAGGTATGATACGCCGTAAGGGGGGGACAGCTGTTTGTCAGACAATTCAATCAGCAGTGTACACAAGGAGAGGGTACACCAGAAGTCCGCCGACACCGGCACTTGCCCCGATTGTTTGCACCAGCCGTCTGAACACACGCCGAGTATACAAGCATTGCTAATGATACACTAATGTACTTACTGACGATCGCTTTGATCGAATTAGTTCCGAAACAGAATACAAAATTAGCTATGTACCTACAGTTATTTTAAATTTTATTGGAGATGTATTGTAAACCTTACGTAGCCTAGTATTGAGCAATCAAAGGCCTCTGA